>LPNX011109688.1:269058-347285 GCA_001517045.1 Pseudotsuga menziesii
TTTGTTCTGTATCTTTTCCAACTTGTTTTCTAACTGCATGTTATCCTTTTGAAACTTCTTAATCACTTCTACATGTGATTTTATGTCATCTTCAGACTTCTTAAGTTGTTCCTTAAGATCTTCATTATGCCTTCTGATACAACGATTTTCTTCCTGTTTGTCTACAAGTTTTCCTTCAATGTCTTCCGTAGATTGTTCTGTCTTCCGACTACTTTTCAACTTCTTAATTTTTGTGACTAGTGTCTTGTTATGATTACCTAATCTGAAAATTTCTTCAGAATGGCTTGATAAAATCTTGTTGAATTTTGTTAGTTCTAACTTATGTGTTTTCTTACTGTTGTCATACTGCTGCTGGAGTTTTTCTTTTTGCTGTTTATGATGATGTAACTCTGCTCCTAGATTTTCTAGCCTCATCCAGACTTGTGCCAATTCAACATCTTTTTCTATGATGAGTTTGTTTAGATGCTTTATTTCTTCTTCTAATTCATTATCGCATCCATATGGTGATTTGTTGTCATTTTTTGATTTTTTGATCTGGTCTTCTAGGTTTTGATTGTGAATTTTTAAACATGATATTTCTTTATCCTGATCAGATAACATTTTCTTGTTATCTCTTATGGTTCGTTCTAACTGTCGATTCTGATTCCATAAGCGATGATTCTCATCGTCTTTCCACTCTTTCAACCACTTTTTTGTTTCACCCTCAACTTGTAGACTTTTATTGATCGCCTTGTATTGTTCTAACTCATCCACTATTGTTTGTAGTTGTGCCTTCGTTTCTGAATATGTAGTAGCCATTGTTTGTGACTATGTTTCTACTTCACTTTTGTCTTCGTTTCTTCTAGAAGGGTAGATACAAAATCTTTAATAATTATCAATATGTCTCTTTTGGAAAAAACTTTCTTCAACTATTTCTGGTTAGGTCAAATAACCTTTCTTTTTTCCAAAAATAATTTTTTTTTAATAATAATAAAAATTATTATTATTATTTTTAAACTTAAGTTATATAAAATAATATATAACCTTCCAAATTCTAGTCCTTGACTTTTTTTTTTTTGATACTTTTGTAAAATGCTAGTAGATTGGGTGGTTGGGGGGAGTAAGTGTTACTTTCCCCACCTAGGTTCAAATCCCACTTACTTCTTTGTAGTTATTATTATGCATTTTTTACTTTTATCTTTTCTTTTTTAACCTTTTTGTTTTTCTTTCCCTTTTTTTTTTCTCTCGTTCTTTTAGTTTTTTTTTGCTTTTGCTTTTTTCTATACTTTCTTTTTAAACCCTCTTTTTTGGGGGGGAGTTACTTTTACCATTTTTTTATTTTTTAAGGACAAAGCCCTATTTTTTTTGGGAAACCCAAAAATTCCAGGAAACCTGGGTGATGGCTAAAAGCCAAAAATATGGCCAAAGGCCGGGATCTAGCCAACTTGGCTCTGATACCACTTGAAGCGAATAAAAGCTTCTTTAACGCTAGTAAATTCTCTAAAATGCCCACAGGTAATCTGAATCCCACATGTTGGTAAGTAGTAATAAATATTGATAATAAATAAGATGATGAATTACATATGAGGGTCTGTTATTTATATTTTGGTGAAATACCCTTTCATTAATAGTCATGTATTTTCGTAAAGACATTATTAATTATTATTATTTATTTTATATATATATGTTTATTATTATTATTATTATTATTATTGTTATTGTTTATTGTTATTATTTAAGTTTGTTATAGTCAAGCCAATAACCACATCCAAACACAGTTAGCCCACTAACAGATGGATTCTTGGACTTACTCAGCCAAACCAACACAGGAATGCACTACAAAGCAAAATGCAAGTTCTGGGTATGAACCAAAACAGTTTTGGCAACAAAACGATTTGCCAAGATGGGTGAAAATAACCTGCTAACAGCAATTCGGTTCCCAGGGATGTTTTGGCGCTAACGTGGCCAAAACGAAGTCAACAATACCCAAGAAAACGTGGTTTCTTCTCCAAATCTTTGGGCAACATAAAAGCGGTTTGTCCCAACTAGGTAATGGGGATAAACCATGGTAAAAACCATCAAACAAAGAGCCCAGCCCTTGATATTTCCTAAAACGACTTCCCAATCATGGGGAAAATGGTGAAATCTACAAAAACGTGGATGAGGAATGCACAAAAACTCCAAAAATGGGAATGCCACACACAAGAAACTCCCAGCTGCTTGAGAGAGCCCCAACGTGGATGAATGATGGTGAGGAAAACGCCTAGGAGCCCCAAACGTGAAGGAAACATACACTACAAGCCAAAAACGTGAAGGAAAACAACTCTCAAGCTTGCACTACGTGAGGAAATGGAGAATGTGGGTGGATAGCCAAATGGGCATGCATTTTTGGGTGTTAACTTGCCCTAAAAGTAAAAAAAAATTTCCCAAAAATGGGTGCTTCCCCAAATTTGAATTTTTGACTTCCATACCTTGCCCATTCTCATGTAATAACTAACCCAACCAATTTCTGACAAAATTAAATGATTGGTTGAATAAGACATGAAAGGTGGTTGACAGCTTGATGGGTTCTTTTATTGACATTTGGATTTTCCCCATTGGCCCCAAAGGTTAAATATCCCCCCCCTTATCCTTAGGAAATCGTGCTCCCATCTCTTTTAATGTTTCCTTGACATAGCTAGTTGTGGGTATTTAATTAAATTGCATATTTACATGATGTCCAAAATTATAATGTGTCGGTTAGCACAAAATACCATCGACATCGATTTTAATCCCCGAAACATAAAACGATAAATCAATGGTGGGTATTTTGCCTTTAGCTCCACACCATGATTAATTACAATATTTATATCATATATATTTAATGCAAATGGGGTCAAAACTGGGTTGTTACGTTCCCCTTCCCCTTCAACAGCACTGTCCTCAGTGCTCATCAAAACGGAACAAAAATGCTACCCTAGCACTACCTCAGTGCTCTACAAAATTAAACAAAAATGGATGTGCCAACTGTATGGCATCCTCTAGGTCCCATGTAGCCTCATCGCGATCGTTGTGCTCATTCTGCATTTTCACTTGTCCAATGGTATGATTTGGAACTCCTCCTTAGTCCCACTACGCGGTTGTCTTGCGTACAGACTCCTCTAAGTCCTTGATTACATGCATTAGTACACACCATCGAATATTTTTTCAGTCCTGGAGAATCCTTCTCCACAGCTTGGAGCATCCCCAATGTATTTGGAAATCCAGCAATACCTATGCTCAATCCCTGAGTAATGAGTCAACTCCATGTCATATTTACAAGGTTTTTCAAAAATCATGGATGAATCACATGCACATGTATATCGACATAAAATCAATAAGAAGTTTCCAACTGAACCAATTACTTATATTGCATAAGTATCTGTTAGTCGAGATCTAATAGCTCTGCTTCAGATCCTAAAACTCCTTCTAGGTTCTCACCAATCTTGGCGCCTCCTTTCTGGACACCACAAAAATTAATTCACATGTCAGATTCATTCATATAAGGTGCAATCTATAACAATATTTTGAAAACCATGGCTGCATTATATGCTCATGTATATTTACGGTTTTCAACAACAACAACAGTTTGATAAGTAAACCAAATACTTATCTGTATAACATATCTCAACTAAGATATGGAAGCCCTACATTAGAGCCCAACACCTCTCTGGGTGCTTAATGGAAGCTCTACTTAAGGCTCAACACTTCCTCTCAGTGCTTACCAACGCTTTGGCATTATCTGTGTAGCATCTCTCAACCGAGATTGGGTAGCTCTGCTCCAGATCCTAACACCTCTTTGGGTGCTTAATGGAAGCTCTAGCTCAAGAGCCTAGCACCTGCTCTAGTGCTTGCCAAGCTCAGGGAATTCCTTTCCAGATAGAAAAATGAATCAACTGGTCAGATTCGTTTCTATAAGATGCAACCGTTAACAATATTTTTCAAAAATACATACCACATCATATGCATATGAATAATCACAGAAATCAACAAGGATTTTCCAAGTAATCAAATACTTATCTACGTATAATTTCTCAACCAAGATCTAGTTAGCCTCGCTTCGGAGCCTAACACCTCCTTGGGTGCTTAATGACATCTCTTGGCTTAAGGGCCTAGCGCCTCCTCCAAGTGCTTACCAATTCTCAGGCACTTACTTTCTAGACATCATAATACCTAGGGGCTATTCTCTTCACAGAGCCCCCACTCTCATGACAGTCCCCTTACGGCATGAATGTGTGCGGAAAGAAGTATAACCGGATGTCTTACACCCTTGGCGTTCCCAATGATGCATACCGGTGCCTAGCTGAAAAGGGGGTGAAGCTATGTACTCTCGTACATCCTTCTAGAGGAGTCATATTTCTCAAACACAACCTCCTGAGAGCTATGTACTCCAAGGCAGACCACCATCATCTCACCTATGTTACATACAAGCATGCAGTTTATATGAGATGCCATTATAAAAATAATTGCAATTATAGGTTTTCAAACCTATTCCAGACACATCCCTATGAGAAGCTATGTATCCAAGTACATCATTCTGAGGAGGCATGTACAACCAGTGCATATTTTCATCATCTCCCCTGCATTGCATACAAGCATGCAGTTCATATGAGATGTCATTATAAAAATAATTGCAATTATAGGTTTTCAAACCTATTCTAGGCACATCCCTCCGAGAAGCTGTGTATCCAAGTACATCCTTCCGAGGACCCATTTACAACCAATACATGTTTTCATCATCTCACCTACGTTACATACAAGCATGCAATTCATATGAGATGTCATCATAAAAATTTAATCATAGATTTTGAAATCTATTTCATGCCTAGATACATTTCCAATTATCAAATGATTAATAACATTGATAGTCAAATCCAAATTTTGAATTCACAATTCTCCCTCCCATAGAAAATCAGATTTTGTAGTCATGAGATCGTCCTCATATTGTTTGGATTTTTCAAGTGGGGAGTACTCATCCCTAACTTACACATACTGCCCAAAACATGGACATTCACATACAACATGTCATCTTGACACCATTTTAGATCAGCCAAACAGTTAATAATATTTGATTAACAACAAAATTTAAAATATGAAGTTCAAAATCTATTATGTTCAAAAGTTAGATTTCAGTCATGAGATCCTTCTCGTAGCACATGGCAGTTTCTTTCCTTGGTTGCAGTGGGTACAAATAGACTACTCTTCTTCGGTCATTCTACCTACAGTCTTCAGGAAAGGCCATTTCCTCATGGAACCACAAGTTCACATGCAGGCTTCCTAAACCCATACATAGACTCAATTTTTCCTGCAAAATATCCTTCGGTGAACCTCATGTAGTATCCTGCAAGTCCCACAAAAGATTGTAGATCTGTTAACTTTCTTGGAACAAGACAACTCATCATGGCCTCAATCTTTTCAGGGTCTACAGATATTCCTTTATTTGAGATAATGTGACCCAAATAATGAATTCCATCTTCGTAGAAGTCATAGTTGCTCAACTTTGCATAGAGTTGATGCTTCCTGAGCAATTTTAAAATCAGCCTCAACTGTTCCACATGTTTTTCCTCATCTTTTGAATAAGTAAGAATGTCATCAAGGAAAACAAGAGTAGACTTTCCCAAGTACCTACTGAAACACTATTCCTGAGGCATATAAACGTAGCTGGTGCATTTGCGAACCCAAATGGTACCACTACGAACTCATAAGATCCATACCTTGCTCCTAAGGTTGCCTTATGAACATATTCATCCTTGATCCTTACCTGCTGGTCACCAGAACTTAAGTCAATCTTGGAAAACACCTTCGCTCCTCTTATTTGATCAAAGAGGTCATCAATTCTAGGAAAAGGATACTTGCCCTTCACGGTGACTTTGCTCAGCTGCCCATAATCAATACACAACTAGAATGTACTGTCTTTCTTTTTCACAAACAGAAATGGTGTTCCCCAAGGAGACACACTTGGTATGAGGTACTTCTTTTCCAACAAATCTTGTAGCTGCATGTTCATCTCTAGCATTTCTAGTTTGTTCATCCTACAGGATGTCTGGGACACTGGTGTTGCTCCAAATACAAGCTCAAAGGTAAAATTAATGTCACTCCTTGGAGGAAGCCTTGGAATTTCATCAGGAAGAACATTCCTGAATTCCTGTAGCATATGAAATCCCTCCAACCTAGGAGTATCATACTCTGTTGCCTCCAAAACATGAGCTGCATACACTTTGCAACCTTTCCCGTAGAACTTCTTCAGCTGTATTGCTAAATACTTCCTTCCAAATATCACTCCTGGAATTCCTTTCACAACCCTTAGTTTTCCTTCTTCATCCATGCACTCAAAAGTCTTGTTGTAACAATCAATCTTTGTTCTATGTGCTTCCAACCAGTCCATTCCAACAAGGACATCATATGATCCAAGTGGCAGAACATTCAGATCTACACAGGTGGGTAACCCATCCATGACCAATGGAAATTTCATTACCACCTCACTGACATCCTTCTGGATTCCAGTGGCTAGTTGGAATAACCATGACCTTCTATGCTTTGATTTCTTCAAAGTGCACATCTCAATAAGTCCAGGGGTGATATAGCTATGAGTCGATCCAGGGTCGATCAAAACAGAAACCGTATGTTCAACAATATCACCTTCAACTTCCACCACAATTGAGTTATGACCTTCCTGGTGGTCTTCTAACACTGCACAAATTTTAGGAATGATCCCTGCTTCCTGACCCACAGTTTCAACTTCTTTGGTGCTAGGGACTTGACCCTCATTCGTATTCTCAAGTGTACAATACCTGCGCAGATGGGGTCCTTCACGTCCCCAACATTTGAAAGGTTCCTTTGGATTTTTCTTCATATCTCTGGTCAAATCAATACAGCTTGTGATGGCTTCCTTTGTTGCTTCGGGATGTGAGGAGGTTTGAAACCTTTCTTCCTTAGATTAATATTCTCATTCTTCTCATGGGAACTTCTCCTACTCCCTTTTACCTCTGTTAATTGATGCCCAGATTTTATCTGCCTTTGGAGAACTGCCAAACTTTGTAGCATGGTGGTATTCAACTGATTTTGGTCTACCAGAGCCTTGACCAACCTTTTATTTTCTTCTTTGCAATCCTGCAACTCTGCCCTCAAGATTCTTATGGTAGCTATAGTTTCTTGGGAACTCTCTTGTTCCCACTTCTCAACAGCTTCAATTCCATTACCTTGGGTATGTAAGCTGGACTTACACACCCTTCCCCATGTGGAAAAATCCGACGCAAATGGGGTCCTCCACATCTCCAACATTAGAGTGGCTTTCTGCCCTCTTTTGGCTCTCTTGGATTTTCCCCCATAGCATCTTTCCCGTGTCCACGGGGATCTTGTGCATTGTCCATGTTGTTAATTTTCTTGGCGTTGATCTTCTTTGACCCTCTTGGTCGGACCAAGATCAACTTTTCAATCTGCACTATGACTTTGCAAAATGTGTGTAACAACAACATTTGTTATTCAATCTCAAAAATTCAAACAATTACTTACCAATTGCTTCTTGCAGGCATGAACGGTTAATGTGCCTTTTGTTGGGTTGTCTAAATTTAGCAATTCAGATAATTAGGACTCCTTCTTGCTGTAGTTTCCTTTCTGCAACAATGACTGTGTTAGGGGAATGAAGGGGGTCAAGGGGGCTTTCCCCCTTGTGGCTTAGGTGGGTCGAGGGAAACGTCCTCATTTTTTTTGTAAATATTTTATTTTCGTGCAATCTGGCGCATAGGATCGCTGCCATTTTTCACCTTTCTGGTCCCTGTAAATCCTACTGAAAACCTACAAAATTTCTCTTTTTCGGAGCAACTCAGTTTTTCCACCCGATAGGCAAACTCACCAAAGTTTTTCGATATGTCGGCTCAACTCCCATTTTCCTTTCTGACGTGTCGGCAAAACTCATCATTTCTTTCCTATTGGAAAAACTTGTCTTTTCCTTCCGATGTGTTGGTAGAACTCATCGAGTTCACTCGATGTATCGGCAATCTTTCCCTTTTCTTTCCGATCGGAAAACTCATCAAACTTTTTCGACGTATAGAAAAAAACTTATATAGTTCACCCAACATGTATCGAAAACACTTCGTCTTTTCTTTTCGATATGGGATTTTTGACACTTAGACAAAATTTTCAAAATTTTTCTTTCTTTCCTCGGCATTGGCAAAACTCATCTGAGATACATCGAAAAACTCATCTGAGATGCATCAGAAACTCATCTTAGATGCATTGGAAAACTCACCAAGTTTACCTGATTTTTCAACACTTAGAAATTTTTCAGAAATTTTCTTTTCTCCTTCTTCTCATCGGCTCAACTCAGCTCTTCAAGCCAATGCCATCGGGTCAACTCAACATTCCAAGCCGACGGAAACTTGGCCAACTGAGCTGATGTGCAAAATCACAAAACACTTAGAATTTTTTGAATTTTCTTCTTTCTTTCCCTTCGTCGGCTCAACTCATCCAGTTCAACCAAAACTGTATGGACAGAACTCGACCAAGTGGGCTGATATATGAAAAATTTCCAACATTTAGGAAAATTTTAAATTTTTTTCCTGTCTGAGCTTCTTTCTCCTGCTGACCAGGGTGTAATCCAGCCTCTGTCAGCTACTCTTCCTGGCCCATTCAAGCCCAATGGTGAAACATGGGATCTAATACCACACTATCACGTCCTCACCCTTCTACCAGAGAGAGGATGTGACTAATTTTGTTAGCAACCTGGGTGAAACTAGCCCCATTAACATGATATAAAATGCATGAAACTTAAAAACATACAAATGTATAAAATATGGAATCTACAGTAGAAGCATACACATCAATCATTCACATACATGTTCATACTCATGAAATAAGCAACAATCATCTTGTTCAATCATTTAACATGTTCATGAAAATTTACGAAGAAAATACAATTCCAGAGTTAAATACAAGGATACTTATCTTGAGAAGAAGCTTCCCTGCAACTAGCTATGTCGCTGCAACGTTCCACCCAACCATAGGCTAGTGTGCTCCTTACTCTCTCAGCATCACTTCTACCCCCGATTTGGGCATGATTTCCACAAGGAACTAGGGGACACAAACTTACACACATAAAGGCCAAACACCTACTGTCAATCCAATAACCACATCCAAACACACTCAGCCCACTAACATATGGATTCTTGGACTTACTCAGCCAAGCTAACACAGGGATGCACTACACAACAAAATGAAAGTTCTGGGTATGAACCAAAACAATTTTGGCAACAAAATGATTTTCCAAGATGGGTGAAAACAACACCCTAACAACAATTCAGTTCCTAGGGATGTTTTGCCCCTAACGTGGCCAAAACGAACATAACAATACCCAAGAAAACGTGGTTTCTCCTCCAAATCTCTGGGCAACACAAAAATTGTCTTTCCCAACTGGGTAATGGGGATAAACCATGGTAAAAACCATCAAACAAAGAGCCCAACCCCTGAGCTTTCTAAAAACGACTTCCCAATCATGGGGAAAATGGTGAAATCTACAAAAATGTGGATGAGGAATGCACAAAAACTCCAAAAACGAGAATGCCACACACACGAAACTCCCATCTGCTTGCGAGAGCCCCAACGTGGATGGATGATGGTGAGGAAAATTCCCGGGAGCCCCCAAGGTGAAGGAAACATACACAACAAGCCAAAAACGTGAAGGAAAACAACTCTCAAGCTTCCACTGTGTGAGGAATTGGAGAACGTGGGTGGATAGCCAAATGGACATGCATTTTTGGGTGTTAACTTGCCCCAAAAGTAAAAAACAATTTTCCCAAAAATGGGTGCTTCCCCAAATTTGAATTTTTGACTTCCATGCCTTTCCCATTCTCATGCAATAACAAACCCAACCAATTTTTGGCAGAATTAAATGATTGGTTGAATAAGACAAGAAAGGTGGTTGACAGCTTGATGGGTTCTTTTATTGACATTTGGATTTTCCCCATTGGCCCCAAAGGTTAAATATCCCCCCTGCCCCCTATCCTTAGGAAATCATGCCCCCATCTCTTTTAATGTTTCCTTGACATAGCTAGTCGTGGGTATTTAATTAAATTGCATATTTACATGATGTCCAAAATTATAATGTGTTGGTTAGCACAAAATACCATCAGTATCGATTTTAATCGTCGAAACATAAAACGATAAATCAATGGTGGGGATTTTTCCTTTAACTCCACACCATGATTAATTACAATATTTACATCATATATATTTAATGCAAACAGTGTCAAAACCAGGGTGTTACAAAATGAACACATAGATACAGTAAACACATATTCTATTTAATAGTGGAAATAGATCAGATTGTACAATAAAGCAGCTAGAATGGTGGTAGCTATCTATGAGAAGAGATGTGGATGCTATGCTTATATGAGCCAAGATTAATACAAAATGATGCCGAAAAGGGCATATCTATAATAAGAATAAGGGAAATAACCCTAAAGATCCAAAACATAACCTTAGAAGATGAACCGTCATAAAGTTTGCAGCTCTAAGGTGGTTACTTGAACAATCAACTTCCGAGGGTCAAAAATTTTGCATATGATCTATGATTTGGGTGCTCGATAGCCCATTGGAAAGGTCTATCCAATATTTACATATTCTGATAGAGGCCAAAAGCACATCAAACACTTCCATATGTCCACCCAAATCACCAAAAAACATTGTTTAGGGCCTCAAAATGACCCTGAAAGTTTGGGACCCAAAAAACCATAGAAAAATAACTAGGAAACTGACAAAATGGACAATTGTTTTGAGCCAGTGGAATAGGTGGGTGGTCCTTGATATCCATTTGGATCAATATTCCCCCCTTAGGAATAAATTTTCTCCATTGTGTCAAATTCCGTATCATATCTCAAACTGTTTGTTGATTTGATCTCCTGGTGCGACATTTGTTGAAGTGAAGAGGTTGCGTTTCTTTGGCATCTCTAGATGGTTGTAATTGTTGTTGATTGATGCGCTGGAACCGTTCAACAATTTTTGTTGTTGTGTTTCCGTTGATTTGAACCGATCTGGATTATTTATTCCTAGAGGAGCACCTTGAATGTACGGACTTGCATCGCAGAGGTACTTGGATAGATGAGGAAACAATGACTTTGTTTTCTTCTTGTTTTTGTTGTGCAACGACACCTTATGCAAAGGATGTGGAGGTTTCTCTGATATGATGTTATCCTTCAGAGGAAATTATGAAGAGGGATAATTTCCTGGTGAGCGAGATTATCTTCCTACCCTACAAGACTATGGCAGGTACAACTGTCTCTGGTATCCGATAGAGTTGTCCTCCCAAAATGACAATGACACTACAAGGTCATGCCTCGTATATTGTATGACACTTCCACATATATGGTTGTCCTAAAATAACATCACAGACTTCAAGTGGGGCCACATCACACAATACCTCGTCTTTGAAAGGCTTGATTCTATATGGTAGGCGAAATTGTTGAGTAATGCAGATACCTCGTCCTTGTCTTAGCCAATCATTGTTATATGGTTACAGTTGTGGTGTTCTCGGAATCTCCAATATCTTGATGAATTCTATTGAGATTACGGTTATGTTGGTTGTCATTGTCAACAAAAAAATGTACTGGAATTCTCTTCACCCACATATGTGAATGGAATTGGCGTTCCTCTGCCTCTGACTCTTCACGTTCCTCTAGTTGGATTTGTGTGGTAGCAACAGTGACATTGGTTTATGCATCAATCAACTGCTTCCCATAGTCTTTGGTTGTGACATTGGGCTCAAAATTAGAATCAAGATCTAATTATGAATATTTGATCTCAGCCACTAGTGACTACTTTGAGAAACACTCATCAGTGTTGTTCCATGGGATTTTGTGGAACTCGTACCACTTCCCAGTGTCCTCTTTGTCTTTTTGTTTTCCTTCTTTTCTTGTGGCAGGGAATGGTTTTCCTTTCCTTGTCCTGTTTTCTGTGAGCCATGGTTTCCCTTGCCTTGCTTTTGCGATGGATTCACAGGTACAAAGTCTTGCTTGTTCTTTTGTTGAAATTTCTACTCAATTTTGATAGCATATCGATAGGAAGATCTGAGTGAAGAGATGTCTAGGAAGTCCATATCAGTTCGGATGTACTGATGTAGGCCATTGCAATATTTTAGTATGAGGTGTCGCTCGAATTCCTTTATGCCCATGTTTGTGTGCAAGGTATGAAAGTTTTTGGTGTACTCCAACACCATCTGGTCCCTCTCTTGATGCAAAATGGTCCATTTTGTGTACTGGTCATCATAGTTTCCCACACGATAATATTGTTCCTTGACGACATCTATGAAATAGGCCCAAGTAGGATTGGCCTTGAACATTCCAAACTTTTCTTATGAGGTTTTCTCACAATAATTATCCCATTAATTTTTTACATGGGGGACTGCCTTAAGGAGCACAAAGGTGATATTCTCCCTGTCGAAAAAATTGGCGTCAGAGAAATACCCTTCTAGAACATTCAACAACTTATCTAGGGAATCAACATCGATTTGTCCTTCAAATAAAGGAATATCAAAGTTAACTTGTACCTTGAAGGGAGTTTCATCCCCAAAATGGTTGCTTGTTGAAAGTGCATCTACTGATGCCGATATTCTTAAAAGTATCTGGGAGAAACTATCCATCATCTCATTCCCCTGTCGCATGAGGGATTTCTCGAGAAATGACTTGATAGGATCTCCTACTCTGGCATCTCTCTTTTCTTCCACCATGGGAGGTCACTTGGGAAAATGAGAGTGGTATTCCCCAAGTGAAACTAGTTCAAGACCCAACTCTCTATAACCTAACCTTGTCGGGGACATGCACCGAGAAACAATCAAAGAGAAGACTGCTTTGACACCA
Source organism: Pseudotsuga menziesii (assembly GCA_001517045.1). Taxonomy (NCBI): domain Eukaryota; kingdom Viridiplantae; phylum Streptophyta; class Pinopsida; order Pinales; family Pinaceae; genus Pseudotsuga; species Pseudotsuga menziesii. Next base: position 281,904 of record LPNX011109688.1, read on the forward strand.
CTAATTCGAATATATTTGTGAATGAAATGAAAGATCCTATATAGAATCATAAACACAGACATATTGCAAGGAAAACAAAGATACAGTAAACCCATATTCTACTAAATGGCATAAATAAAACATACTGTACAATAAAGCAGCTAGAATGGTGGTAGTTATCTCTGAGAAGAGATGTGGCTAGTACGCTCATCTGTGCCACGATGAATACAAAATGATGCCAAAAAGGGCCTATTTATAATAAGAATGAGGGCGAGAATCCTAAAGGTCCAAAATATGACCCTAGAAGATGAACCATCATTGTGTTTTCGACCCCAAGGTGGTTTGTTGAACATTTAACTTCTCAGGGTCATAACTTTTGCATATGATCTTTGATTTGGGTACTCAATAACCCGTTGAAAAGGTCTATTCAAGATTTATATATTCTAATTGGGGCCAAATGAATTTTCAAAGGAAACCATTTGGCCCCTTGAATTGCCAAAAATCATTGTTTAGGACTTCAAAACTGCCCTAGAAATTTGGGACTGGAAAGACCATAGAAAAATAACTAGGAAACTACCAAAATGGATAATTGTTTTGAGTCAGTGGAATAGGTGGGTGACCAATGATATCCATCTGGATATATCCTCCCCCCTTAGGAATAAATGGTCTCCATTGCGTCGATTCCGGTATCATATCTCGAACTATGTGTTGCATTGATCTCCTAGTGCGACAATTGCTGAATGAAGAGGTTGCCTTTCTTTGACATATTTAGATGGTTGTAATTGTTGTTAATGGATGTGCTGGAACTGTTAAAAAATTTTGATTGTTGTGTTGTCTTTGGTTTGAACTAATCTAGATGATTTCTTTCTGGAGGAGCACCTTGATTGCAAGGCCTTGCATCATAGAGGTACTCAGATAGATGAGGAAACAATGACTATGTTTTCTTCTTATTTATGTTGAGCAGAGACACCCTGTGCAGAGGGTGTGGAGGTCTCTGTGATTTGATGTTCCTTCAGAGGAAATTGTGAAGAGGGATAATTTCCCAATGCAGGAGATTATCTTCTCGCCCTACAATACTATGGCAAGAGCAACTGTCTCTGGTATCCGATAGAGTTGTCCACCCAAAGTGACAATTACACTACAAGGTCGTGACTCATATACTGCATGACACTTTGACATATATGGTTGTATTAAAAGAACATCACATACTTCAAGTGGGGCCACATCACACAATACCTTGTCTTTTAAGGGCTTGATGCCATATGGTAGGTGGCATTGCTAAGTAACACGGATACCTCGTCCTTGTCTTAGCCAACCGATGTTATATAGTTGAAGGTGTGGTGTTGTCGAAAGCTCCAATCTCTTGATGAATTCTATTGAGATAAAGTTCTTTTTGGATTCCTTTGTCAACAACATATTGTAGTGGGATTCCCTTTACTCACGTTTGCAAGTGGAAGAAGTGCTCCTATGACTCTTCAGGTTCCTCTGGTTTGATCTATGTGGTAGTAATAGTGAAGCTGGGTTCTACATGAATGATCCACCTCCCATAATCTGTGGTTATGACATTAGGTTCTGAATCAGAATCAGGATCTGATTCTGAAGCTTTGATCTCGGTCACCGATGACTGATTTGAGAGGCACTCATTAGTGTTGTTCCAGGGGATTTTGTGGAACTCACACCACTTCCTGCTATCCTTATTTGTCTTTTCATTTCCTTTTTTGCTTGTGGTGGGGATTGGTTATCATTTCTTTGTCCTGCGTTCTGCAGGCCAAGGTTTCCCTTACCTTGTTTCTGCGATGGATTCGTAGGTCCAAAGTATCGCGTGTTCTTTTGCGGAAATTTCTCCTCAATTTTGACAGAATACCGATAGGAAGATATGAGTGAAGAGATGTCTAGGAAATCCATATCGGTTTAGATGTAGCGATGTAGGCCACTGCGATATTTCAGTATGAGGTGCAACCCGGAGTCCTTGATACCAAACTTTGTGCACAAGGTATGAAATTTGTTGGTGTACTTCGACATCATCTAGTCCCTCTCTTGACGCAAAATGGTCCATTTTGTTTATTGGTCATCATAGTTTCCCATAGGGGAATATTTTTCCTTGGCAACATCTATGAAAGTGGCCCAAGTAGGATTGGTTTCTAACATTCCAAAATCGGCTGATGAGTTTTTCTCACAATAAGTATCCCACCAATTTTTGACATGGGGGGGCGATTTAAGGAGCGCAAAGGTCATCTTTTCCCTGTCGAAAAAATTGTGGATAGAGAAATACCCTTCTAGAACATTCAACCACTTATTTAGGACATCAACATCTATTTCGCCTTTAAATAAATGAATATCAAAGTTAAATTGTACCTTTAAGGGAGTTTCATCCCCAAAAAAGATTCTTGTTAAAGGTGCATCTACCGTTACCGGCATTCATAGAAGGATCTGGGTGAAACTATCCATCATATTGTTCCTTGATCGTGCAAGGGATTCCTCGAGCAACGACTTGATATGATATCCTTATCTATCATCTCTCTTTTATTCCACCATGGGAGGCCGCCTAGGGCAGAGAGAGTGGTCTTCCCCAAGTGAAAGTAGCTCGAGACCTAACTCTTTATAACTTGACCTCGTCGGGGACATGCACCAAGAAACAATCAAAGAGAAGACTGCTCTTATACCACTGATCCATATTTATGTTTGAATGAAATGAAAGAACATATATAGAATCATAAACACATAAATACTGCAAGGGAAACAAAGATACAGTAAACACATATTCTATTAAATGGTGGAAATAGAACACTGTACAATAAAGCAACTAGAATGGTGGTATCTATCTTTGAGAAGAGTTTTGGCTGCTACGCTCATATGTTCCAATATGAATACAAAACGAATCCAAAAAGGGCCTTTTTATAATAAGAATGAGGGCAAGAACCCTAAAGGTCCAAAACGTAACCCTAGAAGATGAACCATCATAAAGTTTGCAGCCCCATGGTGGTTAGTTGAACAATCGACTTCACAGAGTCATAACTTTTTCATGCAATCTCTGATTTGGGGCTCCATAGCCCGTCCGAAAGTTCTATCCAAGCTTTACATCCTCCAATTGGGTCAAATGCATGTTAAAGGCAACCATTTGATCCCCGAATCGCCAAAAAACGTCGTTTAGGGCATCAAAACGACCTCGAAAGTTTGGGACCCGAAAAACCATAAAAAAACTAAGAAACTGCCAAAATGGACAATTGTTTTGAGCCAGTGGAATAGGTGGGTGGCCACCGATCTCCATCTGGATCAATCCTCCCCTCTTAAGAAGCAATGGTCTCCATTGTGTTAGATCCCCTATCATATCTTGAACTATGTGTTGAGTTGATTTCTTGGTGTGACATTTATTGAAGTGAAGAGGTTTCCTTTCTTTGATATCTTCAGATGGATGTAATTGTTGTTGATGGATGTGATGTAACTATTCAACAATCTTGGTTTTTTTGTTGTACTTGGTTTGAACCGATATGGATGATTTCTTCTCGGTGGATCATCTTGAATGCGTGGCCTTGCATTGCAGAGGTACTCGGATAGATGAGGAAACGATGACTATGTTTTATTCTTGTTTCTGTTGAGCAGAGACACTCTGTGCAGAGGGTGTACAGGTCTGTATGATTTGATGTTCTCCTTCAAAGGCAATTGTGATAGCGATATTAGGATTCATTTAAGAAAGATCCGATATCCTCCGGGCCTACCTATAGGTTGGGCCATTCCGCACAGTTAGGAAAGATTTATTTTGAACCTTGAATTTTTGACATCAGTGGTGCGACGTCTCTTTTCTTATATCCACATTCATATCCATGTCAACTCGAGATGCAAAGTGTAATTTTTCCTTTGGGATTTACAAGGTTTTGGATTTGTTGACATTCGAGAAGTACCCTTATTCTATGAGAATCTTAGTGGGATCACGCTTACTACGGCTTACCACGATTTAACAGTGAAGAGGCCAAAGATCTAAAAGGCTCATTCGACTTTCTTAGCTATAATTAGTATTCAACAGACTTTACCATCAACAATCCCATTCCAGAAAATTCCTTGCACACTGACTACGTTCTGGACGCACGAGATAATCTATCATGTAAGTTCAATTTACGGTAGCATTTTAAGAGCTTACTTTCCTAGCAAATTAATCAATCAAACTTGAATGGGTAAAGCAATTCATGGTATTTTAATTGGTATTTTATTCGTCATATATTTTGGCATTTAAACTTGGAGTAAACTTTCTACCTGACCATTTGCACCGATTGGACGACCTGGCTAGCGTGAGCTGTCACATCACGCATTGCTGGTCGTCCGATCGATGCAAATGATCGGGTAGAAAGTTTACTCCTTTAAACTTGTTTGTTTGTTGGTTCAGATAAAGTAATCATAGTTTACATGGGAGGGAGAAGATGTCCGAGGTCATGTGGTTTGTTCGCTTTTGAACAATTTGAGTGGGTGAGTGGATATGACCTATGATTTGGTTTATATTATGTTGATTACAACGATAACTTAAAGCGATATGTTGATTTTCCAATTGGCTTAAACACTTCCTTAAGTTATAGAATATTTATTCCTTAATGTACACTTTAGCATCTTTCCGATCTTTCTCTGCATACCCCTGGTCTCAACTCCCAGAGTTTCACCTTCACTTTGAAAAATACCATTCTTTTTAAAACTTGTAATAAAAAATATGTTTTAATAGAAATATTGGTTTCAAGCTTCGCACCATTTTCAGGCGTGGAAATTTGTTTTTTAATACCATTTTTTTTTAAATGATGAAATGGAAAGCAATTTCCAAAATGTGTAACTGTTTCTAAAAATTTGGACATATCTATTGATGTGGGGGAGAGGATAAAATTTAATAAATAGATTCAAGTTTTACATCATTTATGTTTAATTTTTAATTATCTTTTGAGATATTTGGGCATTTAAATTGAAGTGGAAATCTCTTTCTTAATATGAAATAAATTGAATTTGAATTTGTAGACTTTAGTTTAGGCTTGTTTTATATATCTTATTAAAGGACAATGAATATAATATAATATCTATTGGATTATTCCTTTGTGTCAAAGCTATTTATTGTTTACTTTAGATTTAAAGGTAGTTTAATAGTTTAGAGAGCTAGAGTATTTTAACTATTTTTGTGATGTATATATTTTATCCAAGTGATGCATAGGTGTCACTAAAAATTTCTCAAAATTTCACACTAGTTAAAATAAAAATAAAAATAAAAAAGTAAATTATTATGATGATTACATTATTTTGTATTTTCAATAATTTAACAATGAAATTATTGTAGAATTCCAATCATAAATCAATGTACTTCCTTAAAAATAAAAGATAAAATTATAATTGAGTTTATAAAAAAGACAAAAGAAAAAATTTAAAAATTTCACATAATTAAATTGATAATTCTCAAGTCGAGTTTGACTTTGACTTTCATTAGCTTAGATTTAAATACCAAACAAACTGTTTTTATTTATATTTATTCAATGAAGATTCACTTCCACAATATAGTTTGTATCAAATGATTAGTTATATAATTTGAGTTCATATGGGCCAATGAAGTTGCTTATAGTACATTCATTCACCCTTTCTATTTTACATGCAATAAATATTTAGATAGATATTGAAACTTCATCACTTGATATTGGTTGAAATTGATACATTGATCATATTGTATTGCAAATAACATGGCATATACTTGGAATCTCCTCATGATGATTTTATAAATAAAGTTCTCACCAATTATAGAAAGATGCAAATGAAAGAATTTATGGGGTAGCTTAATTCTTTTAAGTAAATAAGATTTCAATAGATTCATTGTTTCTTCTTTCAAGTGAATTAGATAGATAGATTTCAGCTCCTTTTGGGTGTCTCAATTATCTCATATAAGTGGTTCCACACTATCTTAAACAATTGATAATAAAAAATCGCCAATAAAGACCTCACTCAAATGAGAGCATAGAGAAATATATACAAAGTTAATTTGACTTTATAGCTAACTTCATTTAATAACATTTATTTTTCCATATGAACAATCATGTGATGAATTGGTAACTAACTTTCAAGCTAATGAGATACACAAAGTATTATTATTGTCTTAGTTATATGTTCAATCTATGAAATCTTCATAATGACATGCAACATGTTTACTATGGAGAATTTCTAGCAAACTACCTTAGAATAGAGAATAACCAAAAATAAGTAGAGGTCAAAGGACTCTTGGGAGGAGGATGGGAAAGAAATTTGGTATTTTTTGGTTCGGCCATTTATTTGCTGCAACGCATATTCTAAGTTCAACATTCCAAGATGTAACTAGGGATCCACTATAGATAGCTTGGCTCTGCATATTAGCTAGTAGTCAAGGCTGCTTGTTGATGTGGTTAAATGAATGTTTCTCTTAAGTTTCATTTCATAATGAGATAATTCTACGTATGATATTATATATAGAGAGAATGAGTTATATAGGCTCAAGGTACATGAAATAATCTCGTTAAGTATCGGGTGTTAGCTTTAGGTATTGGATTTGAAAGAAGGAAGGAATGCAGAAGTGTGGTCCACCTTTCTTTCTTTAAAAGTCGTGAACCAACCGTCGATTTTTTGAAAAGGAAGGTCAATGATTGAAGGCCATGCATGTGATTGCACTCCTAAGTATTGGATAGGTCACAAATTTATGATGAATTTGGATATATTAGTATAGAACCAAAGTTGGATTTGTCTTATTAGGGAAGGAGTTGTTAGTGTCCCATTCGAGGTGAGTTCCTAAGTCCTCTTAATCTGGACGAGAAATACCATAGGATTACAGTTGGTACTCGTGATGCTCGTACGTTGGTTGCGTCAAGACCATTTCATGTTAAGGCATATAATATCCATGAGAAGGAAACACGCGATATCAAATAAAATTATCCTCCAAATGAGTGTGTTCAAGAATGTTTAGTGGGAGTGATAAGGTAGATATTTACTATAGGGTTGTTCGATATCATCACAAGCAAAACATTGTTTCCTCCAAAAGGACACATAAGAATATTTTCACTGTGCTAAGACTTATGGAAGAAGGGTCGAAGTATCAAAGAAGAATCCAAAAGTTGATAACTCCTTTTGATCATTTGAAGATTCAATCTTGCTAGCTAAACCACTGATAGTAAGGGACATTGAGATAACATAAATCAACAAAAGAGGAGGAATAAAATGGCTTTGTGCTTTATACCAAAGAAAGAAAAAACTGTGAGTAACAATGGAGGTTGATATAAGAAGCCATTTGAATACTCCAATGTGTTATAAATGGTTTTAATATGTTTTCAAGTCCCGAATTTCAACTTGTGGAAACTTGTAGATATTGGAACCATATTTCAATCGATCCAAAGAGAGCTCATAATGAAACTCGTGCATGAAAGTTATAGCCCTGTGAAAATGGTGTTCCAAATAGTCTACCCGGGGTCTTTGTTCCTTTTTCTACCTCAAATATTAGGATTAGGGTTTATATATATTATGATGTATTCATCCTAGCGAATTTATTTATTTATTTACAAATTGTAGAATATTTCTTATATTTACAAGGACACATTTACAGCCACGCCCATTGAGGGTTGTGAACTTGGGTTTACACGTGAATACAATCTCGATCCCCTCGTTTATTGTCGTTAAACCACACTCTTGTGTCTCCTCCTAGATATTTTGAGATTATGATAAACGGTAGTTTTGAATCACTTGGTAAGGAATTTTTGGGGATGATATTACCTTACACATCCCATCTCAGAGATAGATGCCATGATTATATCCATGATTTGTGTACAATATTTTCACTAATATTCAAGAGTAATGGTATTTATGTTTCATAATATCATGTGTTCTCCACTGGAATATTACATGTTCTTTCATATCATTCTCAATCTAACCATGTCCAGTGTTATCAAAAGATTGTTCTCTTTTCCATATTTTATTATGTACATTTGCCACGACACTAGGGTATAGGAATATTTTCCCTTAGATATTTTAGCCTTTAAAATACCTTCATATATAGCATGAACAATTTCTCATGAGAAGGTAAAATACATATGTGGGATGGGAGATCCTATCAAGTTGTTGAGCTAGGAATCCATCTAGACACAGAGGAATGGGATAATCTACCATTTTATGTAGGCCCTTCGACAACTCCCAAAATGATACTGGGATCTTTGTCTAGCAGTCATTTCAGGGAATTTCAAGGTGCATATTATTTATGATACCACTATGTTTGAAGGAAAAATAGAAGAAAAATATTTGGAGAGAAGGTTAGACTAATTAGAGGATTAAATTTATTTGTTCATATATTTTTCGATAGTGAGAATATTACCCTTGCACTCCTAAAGTCCCTTACCCATGTCAACCACTAGTGGGACTATTAGTAAGCTAAATTTTTTGGAGATGATCTTGGAGCACGTATGAGAGAAAACCCAATAAGGGGGATCTTGTCATTCCCTCAAGGAATAGTATTATCTTGTTGGAAACAATGAAGTCCCGTATACTAGTTCTAGAAAAATATCATTTACCATATAAAGAAAAATATTGAAACCTTTTTGAAAAAAACCTTGAAATTAAAGATCTAGAAAAGCAGCATTCCCTAGGTTTTATGATGAAGGGATATGTTAATGCTCGACCTAGAAAAGTAACATTCCCTAAGTTTGATGGTTATGGGGTATTTTGATGCTCGGTATAGAAAAGTAACATTCCCTAAGTTTGATGGTGAAAGGATGGGGCGGCGTGTTCTTGGCATGACTAAAATCCAATGTGCTGCATTTTGAGAATGCTAGCATGCATGCTCATGATAAAGTATATTGTGTTGCATTTGAAGGGGACCAATATAGAAAAATGGAGCTATATTGAGTTAGAGATTGAACATACAGGTTAACCTATGTAAGAGATGAGTAAAGTCTCTAGAATTAAATACAATGACAAAGAAACCACATTTTAGTGATTGAAGTCCCTAAGAATCTTGGGAATGTTCAAGCACACAGTGAACTATACATGAAACTCACCATCAAAATAGAGAACAAACCAAATGGCTTCCAAGCCATACCATGTGTGTATGTTTCGAAATATTATTAGGAATAGGTTATCCTCTTGAAATATTAATGCATTACAATGGGTTGTTAACTTAACCTTGAAAATCGATGACTATAAAACCTGGTCCAATCACTTGGTGGGATAGTATATATTAATTCCATAACATTAGCTTCAAACCATCCCAATACTAGCTACCCTTTGAAATAAATCAAAGATCAAGAGTATATACAAGAATATTATTATGTTGATCAAAATTGCATCAAGAAACCCTAGTGCAAATGTGTTGGACACACTAGGTACATGAAGAGGAGGGGGTGAATCAGTGTGCACAACTTTTATCACTTTTTCAATTTTAACAATCAACAACTTATTCAATATTATGCATTATCAAATTATCATTATATAATCATTAGCATTATTATTATCATCATATCATCATCACATAAGACGCATAACATGATACATAGTACACCAGATTTTACGTGGAAACCCAAGTCCTTGGGAAAAACCATAGAAGCCTTTATAATAATAGTTTTCCAGCAACAACTGGAAGGAGGATACAACCCCTTGTATTACAGGCTACAACCTGAATCAAGCTCCAAATCCGTAGTTCTATGGATACAACCGGAAGGAGGCTACAACCCCCTTTCCTTGCCCCGTCCTGCCACCCTGATATGAAGATAGAAACTGAACCACTGAACCACCAACTGCACTGATCCTGCGAACTTGATAAAAATCATATGTATTACACTGCACAATCACTGTCACTACTCCGATCAACTGATCACTTCTCATCAACTGTCACTGGTCATCAACTAATCACTTGTCATCAACTAATCACTGGTCATCAACTAAACATTGTTCATCAACTTACCACTGCACCACAATTGTAACATACTACAAATTATTATGTACAAAACAATCTGTACCAATCAACCTACTGCTCACACCAACCGACTCAGTCAATATGAGTCAAAGAAAATGAACACCAAACTCGGTCCACCTGAGTCAAACCAACTTCTCATACAACTCAGCCAGTGTGAGTCAAACTAACTGCACCTAAGGCAACCTGTGCCAATCCTACTCAATTGAACCAACTTGTACCAAGATACTTGTGTTCCTATTCCAAATCAATCATATTTGTGTCAATATAATCAAGTACTATGGCATTCAACCAACCCTTCTCACTTGGCCTAGTTCATCAAGTAAGAGACACATTTGAGCAACCAAGAGACTTCACATATGGTCAACCAAACTCTGTCCAATCACACTCAACTCAATGATAGCACAACCAACCTCAATCACATTCAAGGAAGACTTGACAGTTAAACAAGATAAACCTTAACTAACCTCAGCCAAGAAGATAAAAGACTTAACCAACTATGTCAAACTCATTCAATCTCATAAACTCTTAGACACAAAATTATTTTTCACTCTAGTCAAATCAAGTCAACAAATCAAACAAATATCAAGCAAATAGTTACTTACAATACCATCAAAGGTTGTCATTAATAATCAATAAAAATCCAACTCCACTTAGGTCAAAGACACAATGATCAACACTTGTCAAACTAGTTTTCAAATAAAACACTTAGGTTGATCAAATAAATCACTCACAAGATCTATTACTTACATGTCAACTTCTCGTTCAATACTACACTATACAACAATCATGATAAACACCAATATCTATGACGACAACATCCAATATAATCATAAAGATATATATCAAGATCACATAAATATATATGCCAAGATAACCATCAACATATCCTCCATAACATATTTAAGAACTTCAAAGATATATACCAATATATAGGCTCACATACTAAGATCAAAGATGAACTCTATCTATGAGAGACACGTGCCATCACAAGAGAAACTAAGAAGCATGAACCATACATTTTTGAAGATCACAAGATGAAGAAATAATAGACAAACCAACATAAACTCAAGATAATTTCATAACATAGACCCCGTAACAATATTTTCAATGAGCCAATAATTTTGTAATTTTGATTCCATATGAGAAAGTTATGCCAATTTTAGTGAAGATGCCCAAAAATTTATCCTCCACAAAATTTCGCACTTTTCTCCAAGAGTTGCGAAATACCAAAGAGGGAATTGATTGATGAACAAATGAAATGTTTGATATTATATTTATATAGGTCATGGAGGAAAGTTAGTACCTCAAACTGGGCCGACATGCAATTAAAATTACAAATAATTAAATTTTCTTTTGTTTGGTCGGTTGACCCAACAATGTGGGGTACACCAACTTCAAAAATTCATATCTCTTCAATCGTAAGGAGTTAGAAAATGCTCCACATACCAACGGAAATGTCTTGATGATGACTATCTCCCTATGATGGTTTTATTTTCAAAGTCATGGTATAATATCCTTAAATTATTCAATTTGTGCAGGACATCAATACTCCACACATAAAGGTTCCAAAGACCATGTTACCTTATGCATAAGTTCCAAGGGAAAAGGCTTTAGTGGCCATCATCAAAGGAATGAGGGATTTGATGGTATTCACATCCACATAATTCACATCACCAAGGAGGATGGATCCACCATATACCCATCATATCAAGGGTATCAAGGACCCTAACACCACCAATCAAGTGGGAACAAAAACTTTTTCAAGAATATCATCATCATATTCAAGGTCTCCATATAACTAAAAACATATCCAATGGTTCCACTATATATATATATATATATTCATCACCATAAGAGTACCAATACCCAAAAAGAGGGGTAGAAGGACCTCACCACTAAACCTGGGTCAAAGAGGGTCAAAAAATCAAACAAATGGTTTTTTTTGTCGAGACCGTGAATCATTTTGTTGAGGGATATGTTGTGGCATCTGAAGAAGGCTGAAATCCAAGACTTGGTGGATTTTAAATCATTAGAGTTTGCACAAGAAGAGAGTAAAGGATCTCGATGGAAACCAACAGAGTGGCTGGGACGATACCTCTCCATGGATATTCATGAGATTTTCTTTTTTGAGTTTCCTATTGTGTTGCATGAGTGGTTTTTGAAGTTGGAAACCCATCAAAGAAACTTTAAAGGAGGAGAACCGACAGACTGAAATCCTCAATTGATTCAGCGACTGAAAAGTGTAAGCAACCTTATGTCGAGGGCTGTTGATTTTTGGGTAGATATAATTTTGCAAGGATATATTACTAAATTTTTTGTCGATACAATAACCTCATATAGTGAGGTAGAGAGAAAATTTTCCAAGGACCCTGAGGAAGATATTTTTTATCCTTGAAAACCTAGATAAAGATGCTCGTATGTGAAAAAGGAATCATGCAAATGTGAAAGTTGAGAATTGTGTGCATAAGTTTGGATATGTCACAATAGAACTGCATGAAAAATGGATCAAACTAAGTTGAGATGTTCCCTGGAGATAGCGGAATTGAACTAGAGGCTGGTTATCTACGAAGTGGAAGAATATTTAGGTCGAGAAAGGGAAGAAAGATTCAGGTAGGAAGAGGGAGTTATAGTATGACTAGAGGAGAACACTATGAGCTCGTGTCACACATTGACAAAGGTTATTGCGACAAAGAAGAAGAATATCATCCAATATCTGAAGAAGAAGAAGAAGAATCAAAAGAATCAGTAGAAACTCCAAGACCAGAGCACGAGTACAGTACACCTACAATGTTGCATACATCACCAGAGGTAAGATCTAGAAATTTGTCTCCAAGTAGAGTTACAAATACGAGTAGTAATAATGCTATGAATAGAGGACAAGGGAGTCTGACTACTCAAAATTTGTGCCCAAGTGTATTAGGAGCCAACATAATGGCTGGAACATACATTAAGTTGCCAATATTTAGCAGGAATGGGATGGAAGACCCAGAGAAACATTGGCTTCTTTATGAAGCTGTATGGATTGTGCGATAGATCAAGTTGTAGAAAAGAAAAGAAAGGAGGCTAATACAGAGAAAACAGAGTCTAAATGAAAGAAAAAGAGAAAGGGTGACAGAACTACCAATACCGTCAACATTGATGGGGAAGATTAGATGCAGTTCACTGAAGCGATAGCAGAAATCATTGAGACAAGATTTCAAAGAATAGACAAGCGAAAGACAGATTTTACAGGTATTATTACTAATTTTCTTAAAGTATTATATAAATTTATTGAAGAGGTTAGTATTGCAGTGGATTATACACCTCGAAAAACTGAGTCGCATGAAGTACATGGAACTTCCGAAGAGAGACCAATTGAAATACCAGTGCCGATTCCATTGATTAGAATTCAGGTGTTAGGAGAAGTGCTTGATCTAGGAACCCCAGAAATTAATGATGTCACCAGAATCATAGGGATGATAACCATAGATTTTTTACAAATGCGCATGATTGAGGTGTATACACTACAAAATGTCGTAGTCACAAAAATGAAATTAAGAGTAGGTTCCTTGAATAAACAGGAGAAATTCATGAATAAATGTAGTAATAAGATGAAGCAGGAAGTGCAAGAGGTCCAGCATAAGAAAAAGACATGGGAATTAAATAGGCAGAGGATTGACAAAGTTATAGCCCTTGCATATACAAATTTTGCAGCAAAAGGAATAATAGAGGAGATGTTTCCAGAGGCCAAGGTCATTTGACTTGTCGAAATAAAAAAATAGCTTCGAAAGAAAGGCGCAAAGTTAGAGGTGCATATAAGACCAAGCACACCACCTAAAGTCTTAGAAGAAAGAAGCATTAAAGCAACAACAGAAGCTGCATAGAAGATATAAGAAGTAGAAACAATATGTGATACAGTTGTCAACCAAGTACCGCAAGATTGGGTAGCCTTAGTTGAAGACACAAAACTAGAGAAAGTCGCAGAGGATCTGCACACAGTTGAATCAAATGAAGAATGAGATGAGAAAGTTGACCTTAATAGAGAAAATGGATATGGAAACAAAAATGAATAAATTGCAACACTAAGTGATGATGTTGCACACACAACAACAACAACAGGCAGATAAAGTTGAAGAGTTGTAGGATGAAGCTGAATGAGTTACATGAATACTTCATCCTGTACATTAGAGAGTACAACGAGAAGTACAAGTAGCAACGCTCGTACTGTTGAAACACCTCAGTTTTGACCTTGTAGAAAATTTGCAGAAAGCAGAGGAGAACAGACGACAGGAGACAGAGAAAGTAGTGAAAATCTTGCAATATTTTCAAGGTCATATCGATGCAAGTAAAGATATGGAACAATAGCCTTACATGTCTTAGGATGAGCCACATGTGAGTGTTGGAGGCCTGTTGGGCCTAGGGAAAGATTTCCATAATTCGGTTATAATTCTTTCCAAGGATGGAAAAGAGTTAGGTCATAGGAAGTAAGAAGATCTACGACAGAAGTAAAGAAGGAAGAATAGAAGGAGGAGAAGAGGAGAAGGAGTTGTGATAGAAGTTACTACGAAAGGAAGGAGGACAAGGTATAAGAAATAGTTGAAGAAAGGAAGATGCGATAGAAGAAGGATGGAAGCAAACAAAGAAGAAAGATCTAAGGAAAGAAATAGCGGAAGAGGAAGTTGCGATAGAAGAGAGTTTGTGATAGAAGAAATTCCATGATAGAAGAGAGGTTGTGATAGAAGAAGAACATCGATAGAAGGAAAGGATGAGACAAAGTTAACCATGTTAGAAGACGTGCATGAGCACAATGACTATAAAGAGACAATTTAGAAAGATCGTGGGTACAAGGATGACTGGAGTCGATGAAATCCGCATGTATGAAATAATATTTGTAAGTCGGTTCGTTAGTTCCTACAGTCATGTGTCACTAGAATAGGAAAGACAACCTGTTGTCTAGCTATATGAATTTGTCTAAAAGCGACATGTAATTTTCTATAAAAGGAGGAACCCAAGCTATATGTGGGTTATCCTCTGAAGGGTCTGGTGATGTTAGTATATGTAACATTTGGTTGTTTAGTGGCAATTTTATGGTATTGTTTGTTAGTTTGTTGAAGTCGTAGAGAGGATTTGAAGAACCTGCAGTTGAATGCATAGGAGTGTAGGAGAAAGTGAGTTGATCCAAGATGTGTGTGGATTAACAGTAGAGTCATAAAAGAAAGTGATTTGATCCAGGTTGTGTGCAGATCATTAGTAGATTCAAGTAGAGAAATAATAGCGATAGAAGACCAGAGACCATAAGAGGAGGAAGAAGTATGTATAGATAAGAACTATATATCTAGAACAAAGTCTGTAGCTTAGTGCGTAGACCAAAGGTGTCATATATTTCTCATGCCATATGAAGAGTGCCTTTGTGGTTTTTCCCGGATGGGTTTCCATGTTAGATACTGTGTCAAATGTGTGATTGATGAATGTGATTAAGTGTAGATACTTGTTGTTTTTATTATGTGGTTATGCATTTGCTTATGACTGAGTTTATATGTATTTCTCACACTGTTGTTGTTGAATGTTCCTATACTACATTGGGTTGTTGTTATAATACCTATCAAAGGGTGATTTGTAGCACAAATTAACTGTGTGTAAAAATTATAAACACCCCACCCATCAGCTTCTATCGAGCACCTTGAAGACGAAGAACTAGAGAAAGTTGTAGAGGAGCTGCACATAGTTGAAGCAAATGTGAATCAAATGAAGAATGAGATGAGAAAGCTGAACTTAATAGATAAAATGGCTAAGGAAACAAAAATGAATAAATAGAAACAACAAGTGACAATGTTGCACACATAACCACAACAATGGGAAGATAAATTTGAAGAGTTGCATGATGAAGCTGAATGAGTTATATGTGATATTCAACCTGTACATCAAAGAGTACATCAGATAGTACAAGTAGCAAGTCTCATACCATTGAAACACCTTAGTTCCAACATTGTAGAAAATTTGCAGAAAGCAGAGGAGGAGGTACGATAGGAGACAGAGAAAGTAGTGAAAATCTTGCAATATTTTCAAGGTCATGTTGCCACAAGTAAAGAGATGAAACAATAGAATTACATAGCTCGGGACGAGCCACATGTGCGTGTTGGGGGCCTGTTGGGCCTAGGGAAAGATAGCCAGAATTTAGTTAGAATTATTACCAATGATGGAAAAGAGTCAAGTCGCAGGAAGTAAGACGATCTGCGATAGAAGTAAAGAAGGAAGAACAGAAGGAGGAGAGCAGGAAAAGGAGTTGCGATAGAATCAATTGTGGAAGGAAGGAGGACAAGATAGAAGAAGTAGCAAGAAAGGAAGATGCGACAGAAGAAGTATGGAAGAATACAAAGAAGAAAGAGCTAAGGAAAGACACAACATAAGAGGAAGTTGTGATAGAAGAGATTCTGTGATAGAAGATATTCCACTATAGAATAGAGGCTGCGATGGAAGATGAATAGTGACAGAAGGAAAGGATGTGATAACGAAGGATGAGGCAGATTTAACCATGTCAGAAGACTTGCATCAGCACAATGACTATAAAGCAATAGTTCGTAAATATCATGGGTACGAGGACGACTAGAGTCAGTGGAAGTCGCACGTATGAAATAATATTTGTAAGTCAATTCATTAGTGCCTATTGTCATGTGTCGATAGAATAGGAAAGACACCCTGTTGTCTAGCTCTATCAAGTTGGTTGAAAGCGACATGTAATATTCTATAAAAAGGAGGAAACCAAGCTGTGTGTTGGTTATCCTCTGAAGGTTCTGTTCATGTTAGTCTCTATAACATTTAGTCATTTAGTGGAAATCTGATGGTATTGTTTGTTAGTGCGTTGAATTCGTAGAGAGTAGTTTAAGAACCTGCATTTGAGTGCATAGGAGTGTAGGAGAAAGTGAGTCGATCCAGGCTATTAGAGTCATAGAAGAAAGTGAGTTGATCTAGGTTGTATGTGGATCAATAGTAGATTCAAGTAGAGAAACAATAGTGATAGAATACCAGAGAGCATAAGAGGAGGAATAAGCATGTATAGATAAGAAAGATATATCTAGAACAAGAGTCTACAGTGTAGTGCGTAGACCAAAGGTGCCATATATTTCTCATGCTAGATGAAGAGCGCCTTTGTGGTTTTTCCCGAATGGGTTTCCACGTTAGATACTATGTCAAATGTGTGATTGATGAATGTGATTAAGTGTAGATACTTATTTTTGTGATCATGTGGTTATGCATTTGCTTATGATTGAGTTTATATGTATTTTTCACACTGTTGTTGTTGAATGTTCCTATGCTACATTGGGTTGTTGTTATAAAACCTGTCAAAGGGTGAGTTGTAACACAACTTAACTGTGTGTAATAAGTATAAACACCCCACCCATCAACTTGTATCGAGTGCCTTGGTAGAAAACCAAGGGACCCAAAATCCCCCACCCAACTGCGGAAACCTGGTTCTCGCAATTACCCATAGAAAGATATCTCGGATGAGACTCCATCTGCGTCGTAGGTGGATCTGACTAAGACTTTCTCTTTTGGATCGATATCTTTGGATTTGTTGCACACCAAGGAGGGATTGATCTTCGGTTGAAGTGGGTAAGAAAATCCAACAACACAATTGCATTGTAAGAGGAATACTTGTTAGCACAGTTGCACAGTTAGAGGAATACTTGCTCACATAATTGCACAGGCACTGACCAATCACCATGTACTCATTGTCGAATAATCCTTCGGGATATCATTGGAAATAATATTTCATTTATTAGTTAGTAAATTCTCGTTAATAATATCATTATTCAACTGTAGATAATGGTTTTGATTTCCTTTATATGTAGTACTCTTCTACAAAATAATACATCCATTGCTGAGGTTCTTCATGACCTATGTCAGTGGTATCAGAGCAAGGCAACGAAGTAATGGTGAGAAAGAATTGGTGATAAAGAATGGGCCCATGAAGAAGGAGCCCGTGAAGGAGATATCACCAACAAAGGAGAGCTTCTTAGTAAAGATTGTGGAAGAAAGGATGCACATAAATGGGAGACTACACATAAATTGTTTCGGTAATTGTTTACAAGAATTATTTATTTATTTTTAAGAATAAAAAAAGAGGAAGAGAGATGCCATTTATATTTGCATGCAATGGTTTCTTTAAATTAATTATCAAATCTTTTGGGAGTTCTTTTTAGAAAATAAAATTTTTTAAGTGGCCATTTTTATTTGGGTACAAGGTTTTTTTTTTAATTGAATTATTAAACCTTTGGGGAAATATTTTTAGAAGATAAAAATATTTTAAAGAACATCCATGGAGAGGAAAAGAATATATCATACTGTAATTTGTACACAGTAAATTTCAATGAATTCTTTAATTTCAATTGTTGGAGTAATTCTGTCTAGTAAAGAAAATCATCATGAATGGTTTCGTAAAGTTAAAAATACCCTTATATTTAATGGCATGTGGGATGGAATTTTTGAAAATGAGAATTAAGATAGGAAAGATGGAGATGCAATAGATGAAGTGGATAAAAGTGCACTAGTACCACCTACTAATACCAAAGATTTAGCATTATGGAAAATCATGGACAAGAAGGCTTAAGCCTTGATCATTGCCTTTGTAAGTGAAGAAGTAAGTAGACATTTATTTTCTAGAAAAAATGCTTGGGAAGCATTAAAGAAACTAAAATATTTGTATGATTCACATTCTAAGCTTGAAATCATATAATTGCTAATGAAGTTATTTAATATAGAATTAAAACATAATGATCCAATGAAACTTGCTTATGAAATTAGAGCTATTTTCTATCATATTGTTGCAACTAGTGTAAAAGTTGACATTCAACTTACTGCATTTATTAAGGCTCTCTACCCTTCCTATACTCATTATTTAGAATCACTTCAAACTAGTGGCTAGATAAAAGCTATGACCTTTTATAAACTTGTTGAGAAAATTGCAGAGAGAGATAAAGAATTTGTGAAGGAGTCTAATCCCAATGAAGAAACTTTGTGTCTTACACATAAAGGACACAAATCAATAGAAGATTTTTCAAAGGATTAAAATCGAAGCAGAGGCCGAGGTAGAGAACAAAGAGGACAATACAGAGGAAGGGGGGGATATCTAATCAAGGAGAGAAACAATGTTATAGATATGGAAAAATTGGTCATACTGTCAATTATTGTAGAACATATTGGGAGAAAATTGTTAACAAGAAAGAGAAAATACAAGATACAGGAAATAATAAAGGTAACTCTCCTAAATCTGCACATTATGTCGTTGCACATTGTAATCTTGGAATTGAAGAATTTTTTAGTACTTCATTTTCTTGGAATGACATTTGGTTATTAGATACGAGATCCACATGCCATGGGCATTTAGAAAAGACTTCACTGAGGCATTTAGTGATCAAATTGACAGGGTAGTACATTTGGAAGATAAGTCTAGTTAAAACCTTCAGGAATTGGATTTGTTAGACTTAAATTATCGGGACGTGTTGATTACATACTTTGTTCTTTATGTTCCACAATTGAAGAGAAACTTAGTATCTCTTGTGCAAATTAGACAACAAGGTCACTCAATACATATGTTTGATGGTATCGTTGAGATTAGAAAAGTTTTTGATAATGTGATTGTAATGACTGGAGTGGAAGATGGAAAACTTTTAAAGTTAAATGGTACCTCATCCAACTCACAAAATTCTGCAAATTTGGCTCAGCATAATGATAATTTCTCTTCCAACTTGTTATGCATGCTAGATTTCATCATATTAATTATGATAATCTCGTAATCATAAAATAGAAAGGAGTTTAAGGGATTCTTGCAATTCTAAGGCAAATTTCCCAATGTGATGCTTGTATTTTAGGCAAGCACAATAAACAACCTTTTCATGATTCTATGTTCGAGCTTCTAGAAAGCTTGGCCTTATTCACTCAGATTTATGTGGGCCCATGCATGTTCCATCAACAAATGGTAACAAATATATAATGAGTTTTATTGATGAATTTTCAAGGATGTGTTGGGTTTATTTATTAAAAGAAAAATCTCAATCTTTTGATACATTCATAAATTTTCATTTGTGGATTAAAAATGAAACTCAACTCAATATTGGAACCCTTAGAACTGACAATGGTGCTGAATATACATCTCAAGATTTTGAAAAATATTTGCAGAAGAATTGTATTAAACATCAAACCATTGTTCCTTATAATCCACAACAAAATGGTATGGAAGAACGTATGAATAGGACATTGTTGAATATGGTAAGATTAATGATGTTTCTTAAGAATGTTAAGTTAATGTTTTGGGGAGAAGCAGTTCTTTGTGTTGTCTACATTAAAAATAGGTGTCCTTTTGCTGCACTACAAAACAAAACACCTTATGAAATGTGGCATGGCCATCTTCCAGCTGTCAAGCATTTTAGAATTTTCGTTTCCACGTGTCATGTTTTGATTCCTAAACAACAAAGAAATAAATTAGGAGCAAGAAGTCAAAAGTGCATTTTTTGGGGATATTTTAATACTTACAAAGCTTATAGATTGTATGATGAAGATAACAAGTTTATTGTTTCTAGAGATGTTATATTTCTTGAATTTGAGAAAGATGCACTCACTATTGATAAATAACCTGCTCATCTTTATAAATTTCATTCTAAAAAAAATATCATGAAAGGGATAATGAACTTCCAAATCTTGAAGGGGGGATTCCTGTTCTAAGTCAATTTTTGGAATTTCCATCCATAACAACAAGTTCTTCTAATACACAAGTTGATGATTCTAATGCACAAGTTGATGAAACATAGGGTGATAAAGTTAATGATATTGTTAATGGAATGGATAAGTTAATTCTCATAGATAATGAAGAACGTGCTCTTAAAGAATAAATAGAGAAAACACCACAACAACAAGTTCATATATCAACAAAGACTAAGACATTTCTAAAAAGGTATGATGATTTTGTCACATTAGATTGTGAATTAAATTTTTATGTTTTTCATGAACCTGCATCTTTTCAAGAAGAAATAACTAATGATGTATAGAGAAGTGCAATGCAAAGAGAGTATGATGCTCTCATAAAAAATGGAACTTGGAGGCTGGTGGACCCTCCAATTGGAACCAAACCTATTGGATGAAAATGGATATATAAGAACAAGTATAAAGTAGATGGCTCACTTGACAAACACAAAGAGAGGCTTGTTGCGAAAGGATACACACAAAAATAAGGTGTTGATTACATAGAAACATTTGCTCTTACAGCTAAATCGGGTACTATTTGAACTTTGTTCTCTTTAGCTGCACAAAAATGATGGAAAATACATCATATGGATGTTAAAACCGCCTTCTTGAATGTAGACTTGAAAGAAGATGTTTATATGGATCATCCTGAATGTTTTTCTATCAAATATGAAGAATAGAAGGTATGCAAATTGGTTAAATATTTGTATGGCTTGAAGCAAGCACCCCGAGCATGGTATGAAAAGTTAATTGAACATATTCTCAAATTGAATTATAAGCATTTCAATATAGGTGATGCAACTTTATTGTCAAGAAAGTTGGAAGGTCTGTTGTATATCTGGTTGTCTATGTGGATGATTTTCTTATCACAAGAAATAGTGATGATTATATAGCCTCTATTAAAAGAGAGTTGAAAAAGGTTTTTGATATGACAGATTTGGGATTATTACATTATTATTTAGGAATTGAAGTAGATAAAAAACCAAATCACATTTTTCTTTCTCAAAAAAATATATGTTGGAGAGTTATTGAAAAAAATTGGTATGCAGGATTGTAATCATTTTTCTACCCCAATTGAGCACAATCTAAATATTACTTCAGATGAAGGTAGCACATTTGAAGATCCAACAAAGTACAAGAAAATTCTTGGAATTTTAATTTGTCTTACTACTACTCATCCTGATATAACTTTTGTTGTAGGAATAGTTTCTAGGTTTATGCATCATCCCTATGAAGGTCATTGGAATGCAGCAAAGCGAGTGCTCAAATATTTAAAAGGAACTCAATATTATGGCATAAAATATTCTAAAGTTTTAGACTTTCATCTCACTGGTTATTCAAATTCATATTTTGATGGAGTTAAAGAGCATGGGGTCTCTACTTCAGATTATTTGATGAACCTTGGATCAACAACTATCACTTGGAGATCATGAAAGCAATATGTTACTACTGATTCTACAACTGACGCCAAATATGTTGCAACAACTCAATCCACAAAAGAAATCATTTGGCTTCGTAAAATACTTGAAGACTTGCAAGAGAAACAAATGACTTCAACGCCTCTCTTTGTTGACAACTCTTCTACAATTCAACTAGCCAAGAATCCAAGATTGCATGATCAAACCAAAAATATAGATACCAACTATCACTTGATTTGACATCATGTTGAGGCCAAAACCATTCATTTGACACATTGTTCTACTTCAAAGAAAATTGCAAATATCTTTACTAAAGCATTGGGCCGTGAAAAGTTTGAAAATTTTGGAATGTAGCTTGGCATGTCAGATGTCCCTTCATATTAAGGGGGGAATGTTGAATAATCCTTTGGGATTTCATTGTAAATAATATTTTAGTTATTAGTTAGTAAATTCTCTTTAATAATCTCGTTATCTAACTGTAGATAACGATTTTGATTTCCTTTATATGTAATACTCTTATACGAATCAATACATTCATTGTTGAGGTTCTTCACGCCATGTGTCACCCATTTCCATTGATATGGAAAATAATAACTATAACATTGATCTAGTCACGAGTGGAAGAAAGTATGGTGGTAGTTTCTTTTCATTTTCTAATATTTGGAAAAAAGGAAGAATAAAAAAAGGATTTTTCCCTTAAAAACTTCACTGTACGGTTGAACTGGTGAATTTCATTATTGAACCTCAATGAATTTGAATTTTGTCTTGAGTTTTTCTAAATTTTGAACCTCAAGATCCAAGTTCAGTTAACCATGTGACTTAGTTTACAGCTACTTCGATATTTTGTATAATAACTCTCAATCCTATAGGTTTATTTTGGCCACTGGTGGATTTGATCAAATTTAAATATCTATCCTTTTATATGTTGTCTTTAACCTTATCACTTTTACCATAAAAATGAGATTCAATGGCACGGGAGGTGATCAAGGAACTTGTTAAGGCTTATTAATATTATCAAAATGCATTAGAATTTAGAATTGTACACTTAATGCATTGGGATTTAGAATTGTACACTTAATGAAGCTCAAACATGTTTGAGTTGGCTATATGGAAGGGAAAAATGGTGTGCCTTCACAATTGGTTGGAACTATTGTATTGTTTCATGTTAGCTACTATTAGACAATAGTGGACTTAATAAAATATAAAATCTATCCTAGTGCCAGTGGGATACCTTCCTCTTCCACTAGGAACATAGAAAATATTACCATATGTTGAGGCATATTTTGTAACAAGCGAAAAGTTGCAACCTAGTCAAATGACACTTGCACAACTAGAATACACCAATGCAGCCTACTGTTAGTGAGGCAGTGAGGTAAAAGAAGCTGCAAGTTCTTATCACCTTATAAAATTTAAGAGAGAAAAACCAATACCAAATGTTCGAAGTCAACAACAAATATTTTTCATTATCAATCCTCTGAAGGTGATGATAAAGTGGATCTAATAATAACCTAATGGGACTCTAAAGTTCCCATTAATTTTCCCATATTATGTATACATTTGATGTGTTTTTCCTAAGACTAGGCCCTCAAGTTAAACTTTTCTTTCTCTCTTTCAATTTTTCTTTATAATATTTTGTGTGGCACTTCCCATTGACTTGTAAATCTGTTTTCTTAAATATAAATCAACTAGAAATTATATTGGACAATATATTTATTTCTAAACTATTGTCATCTAGATTTTGATAATCTCTTTATGTATTGTTCAAGTGATTTGTTTTGTTGAAATGTTCTATTTGGATTCAAATAATTTATGTGTATTTTAGTGAAGTGTTAGAGTAAATAAGACTTCTCTCCATATTTCTCTCATTAGCTAGGAGAGTTTTCTTTGGAATGAGAAAAATACTTTAAAATAATTCTACACCCAACATTTTTTAACAAATTGTCAAATTCATCTAACTAGTTTATGAGCCCTTCTCATTAGGTTCTTATTTGCGTGTTGTTTCATCTAGTTTTGTGCCAACATAAGATTGTTCCCAAGAAGTTGAAGGGTATCTTGAATCTTTTTTCTATGAGTTGCAATTATTCGAACCTCAGTGCTAGTAAGAGTCAAGTGTTAACGTTTGGCAGAGTATAGTCATAAAGTACTTCAAAAGGGGTCATCTTGGATGTTGCATGGAAGAAGTGTTATACCACCATTTTCTCAGGGTTATACATTTGAACTATTATGATTGTTTTTTGGTAGCTTAGTAATGAAAGTAACCTTCAACGCACTTGTTCAAAACCTCTATTTCTCCATTTTCTTGTAGATGATAGGTATAGATCATAACTAATTGGGTGTTATGGAGATTAATTGCTCTTTCTAGGAATCACTGGTGAATGTATGATACTTTTCAAATACAATCAGCTTAGTAAATTCATGAAGGAAAACATTTGCAATTTAGCTAGATTTTGAATTGGACTGAACTATATTTGGTATGTCTATCAATAATAAAGAAGATGACATATTTTCCTTTAGATTTCAGAAATCTTGTAATATGAGATAATAAGATAAGATAAAAGTATGCTATTAATATCTCAGAAATGGATCACAAATAGTTTAATCATTGATGGGACTTCAAGGGTACTGGCTCAATGGAAGAGCACATGCGTTACAGGAAATAGGTTGGTGGTTCGATTCCTCCATGCCCTATATACAAAAATCAGTGAATAAATCTAGTACAAAATGAGAGATGAATGACCAAACAAATCACCAAAATCCGCATATAAACAATAACTTTTGAGTTGGAGAACACTGGTAGAAAATTATCAGTCATTTCTTACGCAACCAAAAATGTGGTCATATTTAGCATACTAGTTTATAGATTGTCTTGTGTTCATATATTTGATCGTTAATTTGGTTGTATATTTGGTCATTAATTACAATTAATGACCAAATATACAACCAAATTTACGACCAAATATTTTACCACAAGACAATCTATAAACGAACATGCTAAATATGACCACATTTTTTGTCACGCAATAAATGATTGCTAAATTGCTACCAGTGTTCACCAACTCAAAAGTGGCCATTTATATGCAGATTTTGGTCATTTTTTTGTCATTTATTTCTCATTTTGTACTAGTGTTGACTCTTTTGGGCCTACCTTCGGCACCGCCATTTCCAAAAATAAATAGATCGACATGGACTATAGCACTAATTTCATCAGTACCAATCTACTTTCCAAGTTAAGGAGTCAAAACACCCATTTAACCAACTTCAATTTTACTTAAATGAGCAAATATGTCTACAACACCCTCCTAATGAAAAATTCATCCAAAGGGGCCCCTAAATATTTGGATGAAAAGGAGCTACCTTATCATCTAAGAATTTACTAAATGTTAAGTTGGCTAGTCCTAGGAGTGTTAAATAAGAATACCTAAGGTTTATCTTCATTAACTCCAAGTCCTTAATCATCAAAGAACATATTTAAACATTTTTTAATTATATATGCCTCTTGAACCGATGGATGACCCATCAACATTGTATCATCAACAAATTGTTGGTGTAGTTTCCTCATCATCCTAGGGTGTAAACTTAGGCCTCTAAATTCCTGCCTCTCCATCATTTCCTTAATTCTCCCACCCATTTGTTCTACCAACAAAATGAAAAGAAAGGGGGAGAAGGGATACCCTTGTATAATTCCCTGTGTCAGTCTAAAGGTGGGGGTTGGGGATCCATTTAATAAAATTGAGAAGAAGGATGAGGATGCCATATTCATAATCCAACCAATCCATGATTCTCCAAAACCAAAGCCCTTAACATATCCCTCATGAATTGCTAATGCATTTTGTCATAATCTTTAGAAAGATCACGTTTTAGAAGCATTCCCATTTTCTTGGTGATTTTTAAGGAATGTATCACTTCATGCACTATAATTATCCCATCCAAAATTTGTCTACCTTCCACAAATCTTGATTTCTACAGTAAAATTAGTGTAGGAAGGAGAGGTTTTATCTTATTGGATATTACTTTAGTTATAATTTTATAAACCACATTGCACGGTGAAATCAATCTAAATTTACTTGGATAATCTTCTCAATCACTCTTGTGGATAAGTGTTAATAAAATGCCATTGAAGGCCACTGACACTCCCCTAGATCTTCTTGAGTCTTCCAGTATTCTCAAAACCTCTTTGTTAATTATATTGCATAAGTGGTGAAAAAAAATAGTTATGAAATCATCACGCCTTGGGGCTTTCCCATCCTCCATTTTTCTTATTTCTTCTTCTACTTATCTCATTTCTACTGGTCGCATCAATATCACATTTCACACATTAAACACCACAATTGGGATATGCTTGGTAATCCTTGGAATATCCATGATCAATCCTACCTTGTCTCCTCCATTATGTATTTGAAGTAATTCATCAGCTCCTCTTCAATCTCTTCCTGAGTCTCTACCTATTTCCCATCCTCCTTTTTTAGCCTTATAATTTTATTCCTTTGTCTTTTTTGAATTACTAATCTATGGAAGAATTTGGTGTTTCTTTCTCGTTCTTTTAACCACTTGTTCCTTGATTTATGCTTCCATAGGATCTCCTCCTGGGCCTCCCTAGATTCAATTTGTTCCAAGATATATGTTTCATGCGCCTTAAGTTCTTCTATATACCCATTTTGCATACCAACCAATTGGATTTCTTCCAAATGGATTTCTTCCAAATGGATTTTGAGTATTCTTTTATCTTGGAAGATATTCCCACATTCTTCTTTGTTCCATATTTGCAATTTTCCTTTAATGCCTTTCAGTTTATGTTTAAATTGATACATACTTGATCCCCTAGGTAGTTCCAATTCCTTCCACCATGGCCTTGAAGTCTTGGTCATGCCCTATCCAAAATCACTCAAACCGGAAAGGTTTTCTAATCTAGGAGCCAGTCACATTCCATCATAGACAAATAAGCTAGTGGTCTGATCCTATCGAAGGAAGCACCAAAGCTAATAATTCCACCCTTTCGTTAAAATAGATTGAAAAATAAGAAACATATCTAGTCGTGATGCCACATGTTGATCCCCCACTTCTTTTGTTATTCCAAGTATAAAT
The DNA here is from genome assembly GCA_001517045.1 of Pseudotsuga menziesii. Taxonomy (NCBI): domain Eukaryota; kingdom Viridiplantae; phylum Streptophyta; class Pinopsida; order Pinales; family Pinaceae; genus Pseudotsuga; species Pseudotsuga menziesii. Next base: position 309,033 of record LPNX011109688.1, read on the forward strand.
TTTATTTCTCGTATCTACATCTACTAACTTCAAGTTCTTTATGAATTTCCCAAAATCTTAGTTTCTCATATCTAATCACCTCCTTCCTCCATGTTTTTATTCCAAGGTGGTTATCATATTGAAATCCCCTCCTATGATCCAATACTTTTTCTCTACCCATCTACTTACTCCTAGAGATTCTAAAAATTATAGCTTTTCTATTGTAAATTGGGGCCATAGACATTTGAGATCAACTCACAAATCATCCTTCCCACAATCTAAAACTCTACTATAAAGGACCTCAAAGTAGATAATAAGTTCAATAAATATACCTCCACAGGGTTCCATAGGATCACGAAACCTCCTACAACTCCATTTGAAATAATTGTTATTGCCTCACTTCCCTTCCATGCTCTTCTACCTATTTCTTTGATAACATCTTATGGGAATTTGGTTTCTTGAAGCAACATTACCATCATATTTTCTTTCCTTATTTTATTTCTTAGGATTCTTTTTTTTTAAGGCTATTCAAACTCCTTATATTCCAGGAGATAACTTTCATTGATATTGGTTACTTACCTCTAAGAAAATAGTCTTGATTGCAGGGCATTGACCTAATTCCACCAATTTGATCCCAACCTCTACTATCCTTTCCTTGTTACTCTTCCTCCCTTGTTTTTCTTCAGTGTCCATAAGCTTATGTTTATTCTCCTTTGGCATCTCAGGATCTATCCCTAGTTGAAAGGATTTCTTCACCCACAAGATGGCCTCTTGAAGAAGTTCCAATTGTATAAAGGGTAAATACCCTTTTCTTTTATCTGAGCAATATTTTTCAATGCCTTCTAGATCTAGCTCTCCCAAGTCCATATCTACTCCTTCATCTTCTATCATAATCACATCTTATGCAACCTACAACCCTAGATCAAGCTTCCCTCCTTCCTGACTATAGCTATCCTTCAGATATTACTACTCATCATCTTTCCATTGCTTAAGCTCCATGACCATTGGATTTTTTTCATTGTTTTGAATGAAATTCAAGGCTTTAAAGCTATTCGATGCCTTTGTGGTGGAGAGGAACATTCAATGGGAAATCCCTAAACAGATTACCATATTCATGACATCTCTTGCATCGACAAAGAATGTGTTCATAATTAAGGGTCTATATCCAATATTCATGATCCTATTCCCGATTGATAGCCTCCATAAGTTTCTTTGAAATATCCATGTATAGGAAAATTAGAGCATACAAAGTATACCTCACTGTTTTGGGTTGTCTCAAACATTTTACGAAGTCGCCTAGATAGATTCCAATATCCTGCAAGATATCTGGCTCCCAATACTCTCCTTGAAGGGAGTACAAATTTATCCATACTAGATCAATATTAAAATCATCTTTATCCTGGTTGAATCTTTCTTTCAATGGCCAAAGAGATAAGCCAAAAAAATAAAAAAAATATGGTCCCCCGTTAAATATCTTATCTTGATCCTCCTAATTAAAGAAAATAATCGTAAAGAAACCTTTTGATTCCAACTGCAGGTCACAATTTTCTTTTGGTTTCTAGGTAACCTTGATCCACCTGACAATTGAGTCCCTCTCTTTGGGATAGATCCCCATAAATTTTTCAATCAAAGGATTTGGAGAGATAGGATTCGAGACATCCTAGGGAGGCATTGTGCCAGGTTTCATCCACTCCCTCCCACCACCTGATCCCTTTCCTTATTCTCAAAACCCTCTTTTCCCATTATCTTGCCTTCCTCAAATGTAGGTATTTCATTGCCATCTCTTGTGTTCTTCAATGGGGAGGGGATATAACCCCCCCTGGACCCTACCATATTTTCATGTGTTCAGAATCATTACTTAGACCTCGGATCTTCCTACTAATATGAATTTAGAATTCCTGAAAACTTCCTCTCAAAAAACCCTAACCTTCTCCACATCCCCTGATTTTCATTGAATCCCCTATGTAATACCCTTATTGTATAAACCATATACTGACTTATTTGGTTTGAATAATCCTAATTATTGAAAAAGATTTTCTTTCAAATATATTTATTTATTAATATTTATATTCCCATGATATGTTTACAATGATAATTCCAATACTCATATATGGCCTAATAGTAAAAGGACATGTATTCTTATTTGTAGACGTGGCATCAACAAATGACCAATCAATAACCAACCTATTAAATAATAAATAAATTAATAATGGTAATATACTTTTAGTTAAATTACAAATGATCCCTCCCTGAAAATATTCGATCTCGAAGCTTAGGTAAAAGAAGAATTCTTGATATAAGCTTTGAATTTGCTTGGTTGATTGCGACTTCAAAGAGGTTACTAAACTTGATCAAATAATCTTTGGCAATGGGATTTTTTCAATAGTTTTATTTAGAATAATAGAACCGTGATTCAATCATTCTTAAAACAATTGTTTGCATATCTATTCATATTTCTCCATGCATGGCATGTAATTTATCCCATGTGTAAGAATACAACGATTATGAAGTCGATGATTCTTAGGATGTTTGCATAGAGGATGTTCGAGCACACAAGGTACTCCCAAAAGACCGAACACCTTCAGCAACTGCTTCACACAAATAGATCACAGATCAACACACCGATGTTTGTCATGTGGTTAAAACCCTCGAGAGGGAAACAATCCATATCCCTGGCCAAATAGCTACTTGGAGCAATTTATTATGCAAAAGAAAGAAAGCTACATATGAGCTTCTCATAATTGATCAACTAGCCAAGGACCCTCTATGCTCTTTAAATAGAGATCATAGACCAATCAGGTATTAAGCCACGGATCAATGGTAGGTATGATCTAAGAAAAGTTGAACCGTCGGATCACTCTATGTCTAGAACATATCGTGACCATCGGATTAGAATATTTACAAATGCATACTAATGCATACTAAAGAAACACACTTTTACCTAACAGATTTATTACACAAGTTGATCTTAACTAATTCCTAAGTGTCTAAATATCCTAACAGAGGACACATCTCAAAGTATTTGGAATCACATTGGTGACCACGCCTAGGAAGAATTTTGAACATGGACACATGGGAAGGGGGACAATTTGACATATTCCTTGAGCAATCAAAATCCAGGTTTGTAAAATGTCTTTTTGTTTCTTCATAATCTTGATCTCCTTTAGTTTAACATCTCCGTTGTCATCATGGACAAGGTCACTTTCATAGCCTTTATTTACATCATTACACTCTTATACATCTTCATCTTCTTTACAATCGTTATTGGTATCATCTTCATATTCATCAATATCTTGTGCTTCATTACTATGTTCTTTAAGATATCCATCTTCTTTACAATTTTCATCAACATCATGTTCATGAATACTACATGTATCTATATGTTTGTTTTTGTTATTATCATGCCCACAAACTCTTTTCTACATCCTTGTTGATTTCCACATTCTGGACTTCATTTATGTCCTATATATCTTTGTTTTCTTCATCATTGCTATTATATTCCTCATAATGGCTTTGTCTAGGGTTTCGGATCCCATAACAACTTCTATTTTGTCTTTTCTCTAGATTCCCACTAGGCACTTTTATAGATTTTACAGTTGTGTGGACATTTATGCAGCTCATTTCTATTCCTTGTAAGAAGTTGCACACAAGAGTTATAAAATATTTTTTAATTTCTGGTGCATATGTTATTCTTTACCATGCATGTCATTTGAAGCATTGTGTTAGAAATGTTGGTTCTTATCCTTCTTTTTATCTGATGGAATGATCCTTTGGTGAGGGGAAACATAAGGAATCAATCGATGTGATTTTTGTTTTTCTTTTGTCCTATGTATAGTGTCGATCCTTTGGTGAGGGAGGATATGAGGAGGTGGTCGATATGGGTTTTCTTCTATCTTGGGTGTAGTAGTGATTTTGAACAAGTCCCCATATCATAACGAGAGTTCATTGCTTGATCATCATCATTTATTTCTCTTGCTCTCTTTTTGTTCATATGATTTTCTATGTATTATTTTTTGTCTTTGTGATCGCTCCTTTGTATTCTGATGACTTTACCATATTCCTTGATTTCATATTCATCAGTTAGTTCTTCCTCATTCTTTTAATTACTTCTTCCTGTAATTGTATACCTTTGACTAGCATTTTCAATGTTTCTAAGTCTTTTTTCAGTTCTATTTTAATTTCTTCAACTCTTTTAAATCTTTCACAAAGGATATCAATGAATTCTTTGTAAGCCTTAAGTCATAGTAAATCAAATAAGAACAATTTTGAAGATTGGAATTTTATATAAAAAAAGCACTATTATATAATAATAATAACACGTTGTTAAAATAATAATAATAATATATAGTTTTTAATATTTTTGGGGGGCTTTAAAATATTATTATTATTATTATTTTGTGGAAGGGATTAGGGTTTGGTGGGCGACGTGGTAAAATGAAGTAGGTGTAATGGAGGTGGAGAGAAGTATGGTCATTCTATGTGTGGGGAGAGAGCATAACAATGGCAAGGCAGAGTGGAGCTGGTTGGCAATCCATGTCGGGGAATGGGAGGATGGTAAGGTAAATTGAGTGGGGGAATTGTTGGAGGAAGGTAGGGATGGGGAGATGAGATGGGGAGGAGTAGAATGAATGGATGCAACAAGTTGTAAGTGAGTGTGGATCGCAAAGGTAAAAGTTGTGGCAATGGGAGGAGAGGTGCGAGGGGTTGAGGCACTGAGAGGAGGACCACAGGGTGGTCAAGGCAGTGGGAGGAGTGGTGTAGTGTGGTGGAGGCGCTAAGAAGTGGAGATGGATGTTGAGGTGCAGGTGAAGTGTAAAGTGTGGGAAATGGAAAGGGGAGTTGAATGAATAGAGATCGAGGGAGTATGGGGATAAGAGTGGGATGGTGGTGTTGAATCAACATTGGTGAGTATAGAAGAGAGGGGGTGTTGCAATGCATGGGATACAATAGATGGCACAATGATAAGGGTGTTTGATTGGCACACTGGAAGAAGCAAATGGAGGGAGTGCTTTGTTGCAACGTAGTGAGGGAGGAGGGTGTGTTGTGGCAAGGAAGTGCATGTGAAGCGTGAGGGAGCACGAGTGAAGTGAAGGGAGGAGCATGGGATGTGGGGAGAGAGTGGAAGGAGAAACATTTGAAGGTGGGGGCGTTGCACTTGTAGGAATGAGGGTGTAGGATTGAAGTGGAAGGAAGAAATGAAGGATCTGAGGAGAGTGTGATGAGGGATATGCGAAACATATGTGAGGAGAGAGTGATGAGGGATGAAGTGAGTGGAATGGGGAAGAATGGCTAACACAACTAGCTCTAATACCAATTGAAAGATATTTTCTTTTAAATGTATTTATTAATTATAATTTATATTTCGATGATATGTATACAATGATAATGACAAATATTTATATATTTATATATGGGCCTATCTTCTCATTAATAGACATATTGCATTAATAAACAACCAATTAATAACTAATCTAATAAATAATAAATTAATTAATAATGGTAATATACTTTTAGGTATATTACAATTGCGCATCAAGTAAGGGATTTTTTTCCAAGAAAAAACCACATTTTATTCTAAAATGAAAAAGAAAACACACTCGTCACGTGCTTAGATCACATTACAAAATAGGGGATTCATGTTCTCATAATCTAACAAATGAGCAAGTCCTCCATGATCATCAAAAATTTATGGGAGACATTCCCATCAATATCAAAAAATAACCTAAACACTACTAACTATAATGGATATAAAGTCCATAAGTTGGCATATTAGAAATTCCAAAAGGTGTCATTCCTCCTACAATCGAAGACTCAACCACGAGCCCAAAAACATGTGCTAGACCTAAACCACCTTTGACCCATTCCCAATTCAAGGTTAACCCTAACAATTAGCTTGTTTTTCCACAAAATGCTTGGGCCAAAAGTCACAAGTTTGAACCACAAAATTTGTCGTGAAACATAAAAAAATTAACTTTTTGTCATGGCTTGCAAAAAATAGTTAATGAAAAGTTGTTTGACATGTTGCATTGCCCCTTGTGTGTGTGGGTGTTGTTTATCACAAGTGGGGAACCCCATTTTCAACACAAAATGTTATATCGCACACATTAAATGGTGTGATGAAAACTATATGAGTTTTCACAAATGAAGGTTATCATAAGTGTGTTATGTTGTGCTGCTCAACAGTTATAAGGTGAGATATATTGCATTGTAAAAAATTTAATGCTTGTGACACATCGCATTAGTAGAGCTTCAAGGTTGTGTGATGGAGTGCTTGTTTCTCCCTTGGCACACTTATTGTGGGCGCAATGTATCATGACATATAACTCCTTCATCCTCGTCATTTGTTGGAGGTCATCACTCTTTGGTCCTTGTGATGTGTTGCAAGACCAACTATTTCAAGACCATGACACATCATGAGCATGGACAATTCTCCAACGGTGACACATCATGGCCATGAAAGACTTACAGATTATGCTATGTGTGCCCACGATAATCATGCCAAGGGTGAAATGTTTTGTGTCACATGCATCAAGTTCTATAGTGTGCAACACATTGCACCTCTAAACGTTTCACCACCACATCATGCCTCGCACGATACATTCTCATACTCACAAATTCTATTACCTCTAGAGAGCTACCTCACATAGACATTATTTATCTTGTTAAATTGAAAATCTATAATCAATATAGTATTGTCCCAAAAGCAAAGAAAAAATGAACTATATACATAACATTTTCTCAAGTCATTTTGTCTAAAAAAAACAGTATATTTATTCTAACATTTAAACTTTCCAATAGATTTTCCTTAAAATCCAAACTTAAAAATATTTAAATTGTATTTTTGAATTTATAAATTCAAATTATAATTCTAAATTTCTACCCAAAATGAAAACAAAATAAAACCAAAAAGCTTAAGATGTTTGTACACTCCACCCAAAAAAATATTTACAATTTAATAATAACCTTGGGTAAAACATGTTAACACTGAATAACTATGTGAAAGTGGGTTAGGATTAGAAAAAACTAATTTCAACTCTTATCTCCTTTACCAATATTAACCACTACCCAAAGATTTTTGGGAAAACTCCTTCCAGCTCAGTCATAGAGATTTGAAACAATACCATGTTAGAGTTTATATTAGTATAAATTTGTCCTTTTTACTATAAATAATAGATAAACTAGATTTTGGTTCAATTATACATCCAATTAATGTGGGGTCGGTGGATCTTTACGTCTGGATGAATGTACAATTCAAATGTTGAGTTGAATATCTTCCAGATTAGAAATTGCATTCAAGTGTTTGAAGATATTGCATTGTGTAAAGACGAGATAACTTCAAGACGGTTCAATTCAGAAAATAACAACTTATATGTCTGGTTGTGAAAACTCTCGTCCTCAAATCCGAACTGGCACGCAGAAAATCGTTCTCAAATCCAAACTGGCACGGAGATAGTTGCAGAATGGACAAAGCATTTTGTCAAGATGTCAATCTATAATGGACACTGTTTTTGTCTTTTGAAAATCTAATTCTTGTCCTGTTGTTTTGCGTGCAAATTGTTTCTCACACTTATCTGGTTTATTTTATCAAATCGTACGTAAAATCCATTAGAAGAATGCAATGACAGGCTCGACAGACGATGTTTTTTTCTCTTTCTGATGACGACCCAAGAAACGATAGCGAATATTCGAAACTCAGACTATGCCTGCAGCCCGACCTCACGGGTTGAATAAGGGGGCATTCATTACGCCCTCGATCACATACGAGGAATTTTGGTGGAATTTGTTTGGAAAATCACCTCGTCCATGGAAAATTGTCATGTTAAAGTGCAACGAGGCTCTAAATCTATCTAGATGATCGAAATAGAAATATATAACTTTAGCGATCTCGAAATTATTATTTAGATTTCAAAGAAAAACTTATAGAATCTTGAGACTATCAGAATTGATAGATTATTGAGATCAGCAATTTCCCTTAAGAATCACCAATGACAGAGCAATAAGATGCCATAAAAATCACCCAAAACAACGCCCCCATCTCATGCAAGTCACTTTAGATATTTCCAGTTGCTTATTGCCTGGTTATTTTATTCGTTTCACCAGGGTAGATTGTACAGCAATATCAAAGCCCAGTGTGAGGATAGATATTCTGTAGAAGTTTGATGCTTCAAGTCTTTGAAAGGAGTGATTAAATTTTGGGCGCTTAGCAGTACTGTTTAGAAGGATGGAAGACGTTGAAGTCGTGTTAAGGGCTTTTCTCATGGCTGCAGCAGCCATTTGTATTGGGAGGCTGCTGTGGATCACTAGGCGGCCATCAAAAAATTACCCACCGGGTATCTGATTTTTATAGTTTTTTTTTCTTCTGGGTTGATTGTCTATAATCTTGTTACAGAGATCCTGATCCTAGTGAAACATTGAATGATACTGAAACATTGAATGCAGTTGTGCAGGGTTTGCCGATTGTTGGAAACTTGCTGCAGCTTAGGGAAAAGAAACCCCACCATACATTCACCCAATGGGCAAGGAAATATGGACCTATTTATTCCATTCGCACTGGAGCCACGCCTCTTGTAGTTCTTAATTCGTCACAGCTAGCCAAAGAAGTAAGTGAATCCATGGCTATTTTTGCTTTGCCAGTTAACATAGGATTTACTCAAGTTCAAGAAGTTTTCAAGATTAAAGAAGTTTTTTTATTAGGTATGCTTGTTTGTATTTATTAGATTTAAAATAAGTTTTTTTAGGTATGCTTGTTTGTATTTATTAGATTTAAAACATCTATAAGATCTTACAGCTTATATGTAACATTCTCTTAAGCTTATGCTGCCTTGTCTGAAACCTTGACATATAGAGAGTGAGTGTTGTGTAGAAGTCTCCATATGCTGGTTGTGCATCTGTTTTTATATCATTATAACGCAGCGCCAGTGTCTGCTTCTGTACGCATCCCCATTTTTCATGGCTGCATAATGTTTTTGCGAAATATAATTGTGTGCTACCTTTTCCACCTCTCGTAAATAAATTTCATGGTTTTCATTAAAAAAAAATGTTTTGAGGTTTTGGGGTTGATTTTGAGATCCCAAAACTCCAAGAGCATGGTGGAATCAGGAAGAAATCAAGATGTACCTGGAAGCTGCATGAAAGAAACAAAGTTTTAAGCAAAAATAGTGGTAGAATTCAATCTAAATATATCCTGCATAAACCTACCCTACTCAGCAATTTAAACTAGCTAAACAGCAGACAGAAAGAAACAGTTCCTGGTAATAATTCACCACAATTCCAATTAATTTCACTTGGAGCATGATTGTTCTGTTGTTTGCGCCATGCCAAAGCAGTTTTGAGGTCTCCTAATCCCACCCAAAACCTGAAATAAACTAAAATTTACAAATCCATGATATTTTGTTTAATCAGATTTAACATAGTTATAAACCAGCACTTCATTTAAACAGATGGGAATCCGTGATAGCTTTCGTAGCTGGATAAAATTTATGCAAAACGCATTTTCATATATTACTCAAATAAATTTGTTAAAATAAATTTCATGGTTCCCACTGAGATTGGGTGTCTCGATTTATTTTAGAGGTGCTGGGGTGATTTGGAGACCTCAAAACCACTGCGAGCAGGATAGAGTTATCAGCAAAATCAAAACCTTTTAGGACATGGTAGATTTAAGAGCAAAATCATGATGCAGTATGAACCATGAAAAATACTTTGATGCAATCCATAATTTAAAATGGGTAGTTTTTCATAAATTTTATCTTTTTCAGCAATTTACTCTTTAACATATAATTTTTTTTTTAAAGTGACAGTTTAAGGCAATTATTCACACTATTTCAATTGGTTCCACTTGGGTAATGATTTTGCTGTTGGGTTATTAGACGAGAGATGTAGCTCACAATATTATATATGTTATAATATTAAATGATATGTTGATATTTTGTTACTGGAGAAACCATGAATGAGTGGTGCTTTTTATTAACAGAATGATGTATTGATCCAGATGTAAATATGCTTTCCTCTTCCTTATATACAAAAATACCAAAAAATTATTTCTCACTAATAATACTCAGCAAAATCCTTTTCATATGTTTTCAGTACCCTTCTCACAAACCTTATTAAAGAATGTTTCCTTACTGTATTCAATATGCCTAAAATTTATATTGCTATATTCAATATACCTAAAATTTATTACCTTGGGATTGTTTCTACTAACACAGATTTCTCTCTGTACAATACCTTCCCTTATTTCTACAGTTAGGAGATAATTGACAACCATATAAGTTCTCACATATCATGAACTTATGTTAATGATGATTGATTGGTGTAGAATTTTTAATTTCAATCAAGGTAAGGCAGAGTATAAGATGAGTCTCTGTTTTTATGATTGCACTATTCTCTTGATCGTCCTGGTTTCAAATTATTAGTTTGAACGGGCTAGATGAAATCTGAATTGACAGGCAATGGTCACCAAATTCTCCGCAATCTCAAGCAGGAAATTACCAAATGCTCTGCGAATCCTGACGAGGGAGAAGACTATGGTCGCCATGAGCGATTATGGAGACTACCACCGCATGGTTAAGAAAATGGTGCTCACAAACCTACTGGGAGCTGCAGCTCAGGTATTCTGTACTTGATATAAATTACATTTAAATTGATTTCAGTCAGAAATTGCAGATTTAGATTCTGGTTATTTTGGCTGCAGACAAGAAGAGCAATTTTGTTGGCCAGTTTTCCTACTTCTCTAGGATATGAATCGTACAAGTTGAATGCCAATAATGGAGAAAGTCAGTGAGTTTTACAGATTTGCAAGGCCTTGTTCAGCCTCAGTTGTGTAATATTTGATCTCTTTGTTAATGGCAGAAACAGAAGAACAGCCGTTTCCTTCGAGATAGTATGTTGCAGAAGATGATCGACAACATAAATTCTCAGTCAATATCGACGGTGGGTGTGAATCTCAGGCAAATTTTCATCAATGAACTGTTTCCCTTTGCTCTAAAAGCGGTGAGTAGTATAAGCTTCTGGCTAACCCTTGTGATCCATTTTTTTCTCCGTCAATCTGTTTGTTCCGTAATGAACAATATGGCTTCTGGTTAGGAAAATTAGGTGTTAGGCCGAGATATTGAATCCGTATACGTTGAAGAGATAGGCAGTACGCTGTCTAAATGGGAAATCTACGAGATATTGGTAGTGGATCCCATGAAAGGCGCCATTGAAGTGGATTGGAGGGATTTCTTTCCATATCTGAGGTGGGTTCCTTTCAAGAACGTGGAAGAGAACATGAAACGAATGGACAGGAGAAGAAACGCCGTGCTTCGAACTCTGATTGAAGATCAAAAGAGTCTTCTCGCTTCTGGAAAGGTATAATTTATATCATAAATTGCATTTCTTTTGAATTCTTCAAGGTCATCAAATCTGATTCTATGTTTACTGTACAAAGGAACCCAACTGTTATCTAGATATACTGCTCAAGGAGGCGCCACAGTTGACCGAAACACAATTGCAGATGTCGATATGGGAGCCAATCATTGAGGCCTCCGACACGACTCTGGTTACTGTAGAGTGGGCAATGTTCGAACTTTCAAAGAATCCTCAATCTCAGGTATTAAAGCATATATTTATATAAAATGATCCTTATATGACAGGAAACATATATACAATGCGTATGGAGAAGAATATGGTTTATGGAGAAGAAGTAGATTCATCTAGAAACAGAGTATTATGCCTCTCATTAATCTTCCACCAGTATTTTCTGCAATATAAGCTTTTGTTAGAAGTCAGTTCAAATCTGTAACTGTGACAGCCTAAGGTCTCTGCATCAGGACAGAGAACAGCTACAGTTTTTTAAATGAATTTTATAAAGCAATTGCCAAATTGAGAACATAGTCGTCATTGGGATGCAATGCCACACTCCATCATGAGTCTAGGGAACAAGTTCATGGGAGTCACCAAGAAGGGATTTTATTGAATGAAGCCTTGAATAATGAATGCGTGATTTTGTTGAATGATATGTCAATGCTTCGTAGTGAACAGGCATCCCAAAATATATTCTTTAGCAGGAAGTTCATCATACAAGATCAACTGCACAAAATCTCAGAGTTTGTATGATAACCAAGAAGTTCAAACCTTGCTGAGCCGAGTAATTCATTTAAACTCTACGTTCCATAAACACCACCAAGCATTGAGGGTAGGAGACAACAGAAACCCTTTATGCAGGAGAAATACTGTTTCTTGCTGTCATACTGAAATATAGGATTCTCATAAGGCCAAACCTTGATCATCCTAGTAATTAATTTTAACTCCTGAAGAAGACCACCCAAATAAGATCACCTAGCATTAAGGGTAGGAGACAACACTAACTTATTATGCAGGAGAAGATACAGTTTCCTTCTGTTTAGGTTTCTCATAAGGCCAATCCATGTAAATTCTAAATCGAAGAAGACCACAGAGCATTAAGGGTAGGAAACAACACTAAACTCTGTTCTGTTGTTAGATCTATAAACATTTTTATTTGAGATTTGGGGTGGACTACTGCTTATGCTTTTTCATCTACCTACAAAGATTGATGAGTGTACTGTCCAGATTGATTTTATGGCAGTAGTTTAAAATTCAAAATAAACAATTATTTATATATATATATATATAACCGGTAGCTTATGAATAGATAATTGGTAGCAATGAATGGATGTAGCTTATGAATAGATAATTGGTAGCAATGAATGGATAATTCATAACTAATGAATGGATAACCAACACTTTAGTTTATGGCAGATAACTAGAAGAATGTGAGAGAAAAAAGAAAAAAAATATAAAAATAATTGATAATTGATTCATGAATAACATGAAGAATGTTGGTGATAACATGTACCTAAGCATGAATAACTCATGGTTGAACCAGTTTCAGTAGAAGAAAATGAGGAATAAAACAATATTTTTTATTTCATAATTATGTCTCAACTATTTAATTTCTATCAACATAATCCAGCCACAAACTATATGGGTGTTGTACTCATACTTAAAGATAAGGTTTTATCATAAGGCCATCTCCTATGGAGAAAATGAAAGACGTTGTTTTTTATTAAGAAAGATCTGTTGGAAAAATATTTTGAAACCATGAAGAGCATTGTTGAATTTATGAAGATTTTCACCCGGGAATTTTTTTTAAAGCTCTGTAATGTTGACTCTGTCGGACGCCAATAAGCTTAAAGCATAATTATAGAGAATGATCAATATTCATTTGTCTTTCTGATAAAAGCTATTAAGAATTCCACCTGATTTTAACAGCTTGGTGAATATGCAGGATCGGCTGTACAGAGAACTACAAAGAGTCTCTGGAGGTGAAGATGTTACTGAAGATTACCTCCCCAAACTACCATATCTGAGCGCTGTTTTTCAGGAAACCCTTAGGAAGCACCCCCCTGTACCTATCCTTCCACTGCGATACGTGCACGAGGATGTGGAGTTGGGAGGATTTCACGTCCCTGCAGGAAGCCAGGTAGCTATAAGCCTTAAGGCCATCAGTGGTAATAAGATGGATAGAATCAGGATATTGCATTAATATGGTTTTCATTTGTTTCGGCAACAAATTGTGATTTGGAATTTTGTTTTGTAGATCGCAATCAACATTTATGGGTGTCATAACGACGAGAAAGAATGGGAGAATCCGGAAGAATGGAAGCCAGAGAGGTTTGATGAGGAGTTGCAGAATGGGGAGGTGCTGGATGTGAAGAGGACTATGGCGTTCGGTGCAGGGAAGAGGGCGTGTGCAGGAACAGTGCAGGCAAGTCTTATAGCCTGCACTGCCATTGCTCGTTTCGTCCAGCGATTCAACTGGAAGTTGGCTGCTGGGGAAGAGGACAGCACTGACACCCTCACTCTTACGACCCACAAACTTCATCCTCTCAAGACCATTGTCACTCCCAGATCGATGCATATTCCTAGCAATAATTCCCAGCCCAACACTTCAATCCCTGGCAACACCCTGTAATCACAATTAGAATGCATGGCTGATCTAAACGTGTTTCCTTTTTGGGTAACAAATGGTGGAATGGAATGTGATTCATGCCAGGTTTGAAGGTAATCGCCATTTTCAGAGAATTATTGGGAGTGGTATGTTTAAACCTCTGGGAACATTGCAAGCAAGGTTTTCAATTGGTTACAGACATCATGAAGAAGAGACAAAGTTGAACAAATCTTTTATATGTATATGAGGTTCAACTGAATCTTAAATACAGAATTATATCTTTTAAATTATTTGTTTATGTATAACAGCTAAAATAATTTTACTTATTTCTCTTCATATCAAAAACTAAAAACAATTTACACGTTCATTTCGTAATGTATACTTTGGGTCATTAAAAAGATGCAAACTCCATTAACAGCTTGAACATGAACAATTGCATCGATTTGAGTATTGTGAATTCAGTACTTAGGACTGGGGTCATCAAAGTATTTATATGATAAGAAACTCGGTATTACGGTATATATTTGTAATACTAATTATTAGCCTGGTTGTAAAACTATATGTTTTATTTTATTTTACTAATTATTAGCCTGGTTGTGAAATTATATGTTTTATTTTATTTTATTTTTATATTTGGATAGTAATATCAAGAAACTAAATGTATGTGTGAAAAATAATATTAATTTTTTTTTATTTACTAAATTTATTTTTTTGAATTTTTATTAATCTGATAAAATTAATTTTATTATTCACCAAATTATATAAAAATAAGAAAAATATATATATTCTATGAAAACTTTTCAATATATATATATATATATATTATTCCAAAAATTTTATACAATTTAAATCTATATATTTATATTTAAATAGTATCATTAACATTCTTAATTTTTGTATGTAAGTTTTAAAGTAATTTTTAAAAACAAATTATGCAATCTTTCTATTTTAGGCTTTTTCTAAAATGTGAACCTAACAAATTAGTTTAATATAAATTTTTAAATTAAGTTTTAAAATTAGCTTTAAACTAAAATTTTAAATTAAATTTTAAAATTATAAAAAATATTATTGTTCTTTTATGAATTTTTTTTTTTTTGGTAAGTCTGTATTGGTATTAATCGCAAAAAAGTACAGAATATGAAGAATTATGGTCAAGGGATAGGGGTGGTCTAAGTGCCACCCCAATCTGTCAAAAGCAGATAATTCTACAGTAGTGGTATGAAGAGCATAAAACCATACAACAAATGGAGCCTCCTGCCTAGGTAAAAGTTTAAACAAAAATTATAGAGATAGTCAAAAGAAGCCACAATAACCCATGTGTTATATGGGGGGCTACGTACAAGATTACTATGCACGAATGTTTATGAAGAAATCTTGAAAACTAAAAACCACCATAACTTAGATGTAAACAAAATGAAGCGATAAAGAGAGAAGCAAAAAAGAAACAAGCTCACTACAGCGGATCGCTAGAAGTGATAGTCAGGTCTTGCGTCTCTTGTGTTTCCTCAATGATAGGACATGTTCCAAAGAGTTCCTCGTCTGAAGATGGTACACTGGGCTTCACCGAGAGGGGAATCGTTTTGCCAACAGAAGCATCTGATTCACGAACCCATTTGGAAAGTTGGGTAATGGTGGTCGGAATCAGAAAAGGCACCAAAGATGCGGGAGGAATGGTAGGAGTCGGGTCGACATTCATTGAACCAAACAGAGCCATTGAGACACTGCCGCTACCCCCATCACCCATGGAGTCAAGTCCCATGGCTAATCTTTTCCAAATGGCCATGACATCTCTGTGGGTGATAACCATGTCTAATTCCACAATTTTGGCCTTAGCCTGTAAAATTGAGCTGCGAGTATGGTTCCATGTAGGAATCATTTCCTCCATGAGCAAGCCCATCATGTTTTTCATGATCTAATAGTGGTTGGGGTTGTCGCCATCAATACCACGAGCAAGGATGTTGTTTACCAACCTGTTTTCCCAGTCGTCTATTATGGTGCGAACCTGGGAAGAAATCTCATTGGCATAACCATCTACCCTTGACAGGTGCGCCCCTCATTGCGCACGACCATGACCACTCCCAGCATGGCGAGGCATTCCACACTGCCTGGACATGGTGTAATGGTTCAAATGCAAAACAAAACCCAGCAAAGGCGGATGGGACGACTCTTGCAACAAAATATGGGAAGAACATGAGTGCACCTAGATCAGATCATAGTGGAACAACCCGATCAAGAAGAGAAGTATAATAAACAATAGATAGACCCGAGCGCTTAGCCAAGAAATAGCCCAACAAAATGAGGGAGAAGGCTTCATGACCACGCTAAAACCCACAAGAGGCATATCAACCATTAATGGGGAGTAAAGATTGTTGTACCACTTCTAGTCCCTAACCAAGCCAAATCGCTCTACAACCAGCAAACGAAATGATCGTCGGGTCAATTCTTGCCTTATCTTGAGTAACGACGGTGTCCTCCATTGAAGCCGATACATGTTGACAGAGTATCGATGAGAGGGACCAATTAATGTCATCTCAGAGGAAGTGGAAGGGGATGAAGAGGATTAGTTGTACCAGCCATCGTGTCGATCCTGTGCATAGGAGCAGTGTTACTGTAGTGATGAGTGTCCTCCACTTTGTGACTTGTTGTAGCAGTGGAGGCGTCATTGTTAATGATGGACGTGATGGCTGTACCAACAATGATCCCAGTATTAAAACTCAACCGATGACTAACTTCGCCAGCCTCGAAAGCGAGACCCACTTCATCAATGTGTAATGAGTGCAAGATAGGTGGCAATGTGATGTAATGATAAGTGAAACATGGTTCTGCCACGATGGCCCTATCCGTTCCATCCTTTCCAACTTGACTCTCATCATCTGCATCTGGGAATGAATTATTATTATATTACACAAATTTTGTTCTTACATTACATAAATTAATAACTTATAATTTTTCAAACTTTTAGTAAGCTGATTATAGGTTGAATATTTGTGGTCCTATTTGGGTAATGGAATAGCAATGAACTTCATATTTTAGCCTCTGATTTGGGAACACTAGTTTATGTTTTATAATTTTATTAGAAATATCATCCATCAATATGGAGAAGCATCTTTTGTATTTCTCCTAATCTACATTCAAAGATATTATTATGAATGTGAGGGGTATTTCTTTGATATTTTCCTACAAATTATTCCTTGGATGAAATTCAATATAACTGGAAATTACTTATGTAAATCCATGCAACCAATATTTCATGAGGATGAGAGTAGGTTATAGGTTGTTTGTAACCTGTAACCTATAGCCATGTAACCTATGCAAATAATATTTCATGAGGATGAGAGCATGTGCAATTCCTAGGAAAAATTGCATTGGATTCTATGGAGTAAGTGCACCCATTTCATTATAATATTCCTATCAAGTAGAAGGGCATGCTTGTCCTCAAGATGATCAAATGCATTACCAAAGAAAGAAGTCAAACCAAATAGGATTTGAGCATGTCTTGCATCTATAAACTCCTACTTCAAAAGAAAATAGTCAAAATTATTTTTGTTTAACAATTGTATTATGGAATCTAGTGGCACCTTTATTAATATCTTGGTTTGTTGAAAATTATTAATGTCAAATTCCAAAACTATTTATGGCCAAGAATTTATGAGAAGCATCATTTCAAAGTAAGAGGAATTCACCCTCAATGGACCATCACATTAGAAAAATCCTCCACTTCTTTTTAAAACATTTATTGGATATGTTCCCAAGCAATTAGTTAACCATTTATGAAGCAATGCATCATTAATAGGAACACATTCTTGAACAATAGCAAAAAAATAAATTCTCACCAGTTAGCATTCATTACTAGCGCGCGCGCGCGCACACACACACACATATGGAACCCTAACTTATAAATATACTTACATTGGTTAACACCTATATATATGGAAGTCTAACTTATAAATCTACTTACTAGAATATAATATGAAAGTGTTTAAGGAAACATTTTTCTAAGAGAGGTG
Source organism: Pseudotsuga menziesii (assembly GCA_001517045.1). Taxonomy (NCBI): domain Eukaryota; kingdom Viridiplantae; phylum Streptophyta; class Pinopsida; order Pinales; family Pinaceae; genus Pseudotsuga; species Pseudotsuga menziesii. Next base: position 326,970 of record LPNX011109688.1, read on the forward strand.
GTATGTTATGATCCTTGGTTATTGTGTAATATACTTCCATTATTATATTTGTGTTGATAGTTTTTTTACAACCTAGTATTTGGTTATGTATAACACTGGCATGGACAATGCAATACACTATCCACCATGCATGAGACATGTTAGTGTATTAACATATCTCAGGGGGAAGAAATCAAGCCATTGCCAACATGTGCAAAAAGTAATTTATGCATCTATTAAGCCCAACTAGCCTATTGTTGATTGTGAGATTGAGATGACTACACTACCATTTTAAATTACCAATAAAAATAAAAAATATTTTCAAAGATTATTTTGATAGATCTCTTCCCACAAGACAAGAGAAGGATGAAGTGGGGCGATGATCAATAATGTGAAGTATCAAAAGATAACAATCATTTATATGAAAGCCCACTTTTACAAAGTAAGATTATAATTATAATTATAACTTATAAAATTTCCAATTTTTAAGTTCAATTTAGATAATATATTGGTGCATGATTGAAAAGTTATATTTATAAGGTTTGACTTTTATTAAAAAATATTATATATATTTAGATCATAGGCCATTGTTTAACTAAATCATGGATGGATTAGAATAGAAGTGAAGTCCATTTCATTATTTTGGTTGCATTTATTTCCAAAATATTTCCATGTATTTGGAATGGTTATTTCTTTGGAAATTAAGCCCAATCTTTAGATCAATTGCACTCACAAAAATTGCTAGTCAAACATGCAAGATACACTCAAAATTGGGACTGCATATAGTCCATAACATAAAATTTGATTGAATAAGTTTATGTTATGCACTATATTCAGTCTCTATTTTGAGTGTATCTTGCTTGTTTGACTAGCAATTTTTGTGAGTGCAATTGATCTAAAACTTGGGATTAATTTACACATCATATCAGAGCCTTGGTAGCTCGATTTTTCTCCTCCTCTATTGCTTCTTGCAGGATCGACATCATTCACTAGGAGTGCAATCTGTCTGTACAAGGGCGTAGTTGCTGAAGAATGGATCAATCTCACAATATCATCTTGACTCCATTTGACTACTTCAAATGGAAGGCATAGATGGAGATTCTAATAAGTATTAAAGGCCTCTACAGAGTGACCGTGGCAACTAAAGCTGAGCCTAATGTAGTAGCAGAGAATATTAAATGGCATAATAGGAGAGATGAGGCGTATGGTCTCTTGTGTCTCAGCATTTATAGAGACCTTATTTTCCATCTTGATGGATTGACATCACCAAATGAAGTATAGGAGCAGCTTCAAACTTTATTTGGGAAGACAGATGAAGTGAGGAGACATCAACTGAAGAATGAGTTGATTTCACTGAGTCCAAGCAGCTTTGAGTCCTTGGAAGTCTACTTTTCCAAGTTCAAATCACTAGTTTTGTAGCTAAATTGAATGTGGAATTGATAAGAAAGATGACCAAATAGTCTTGGACATCCTTTCAAAGCTTGGACTTGACTACTCAGTATTTGTCTCGACCTTCCATGCCACAAAGGTGAAAAATCGAACTTGGAAGATGCCTTCACTAGAATATTTCATGGAATTCTTGACCCAGGAGCAAGACAAATTGGTCATGATGGGCACCATCAAGCCTTCCAAAGATCAAGATTTGGTTGCTAGAGAATCGAAGGTGGATTTCAAAGTGAAGAAGAAGGCTAAGAAGCCTCCTGATAAACAAGGATACAAGTCCAAGTCTCATGAGGAGTCCTCAAACTCCAAGAAGAAGAACTTCCAAAATAAGAAAGGTAAAGGTGAAATGAGCAAGTGCGGATACTATGGTAAGGGATTTCATCCCAAGAGCTCTTGCATGAAGAAACAAATAGATATGTTGACTCAACTCCTGGAGAAGCATAACATCTCTCTTCCTGAAAGCACAAAGAAGAAGGAAGGAGGATCAAGTTTCGAAGACAAGGAAAGAGTTCATGCTATGGTTGCAAGCACAATAATATCCCCTTCATTTATCATTGATTCTGGAGCTTCAAGGAACATGGTTTAGACAAGGAAGGAATTCTCCTCTCTTGATGATTCGAAATGTCCAAATATTTTGTTGGTAGACAACTCATAAACTGAAAGTAAGGGTAAGGGTAGCATAGATTTTGACCATGGTTCCTTCAATAATGTCTTGTATGTCCCAGGTCTTGCTCCTAATCTTTAGTCAGTATATCGTATGACTCACACTGGGTCTCCTAAGAAGGTTGCCTTTACTCCCAATGATGTTGAAATATCTAAGAGTGTGAATGGTAGAGTCATTGCTAAAGGTTTTGTGGATCACAGTTCGAAAGTGTACAACTTATCACACTTCATGCCTTTTTCAAACTCCTCTGCTCTCCTCACTCATGCTAATGAAGCTAGCAAGATTTGGCATGACAGGTTTGGCCATCTAAATTACAAGTATCTTTCATATTTTTGTGACAAAGACGTGGTTATAAGGTTTCCAAAGATAAAGTTTTCCAAGAGAGTTTGTCAGGGTTGCATTCTAGGAAAACACCTAGATCATAAGTATGAGAGAGTCACTCATGAGAGAACCTCAACACCTCTTAATCTAATCCACATTGGCATTGCTGTTCCTTTTCCTCATATGTCCATTATTCAAGCCAAGTATGTCCTTACCTTCATATATGACTTTTTCAGATACTGTTGGGTTTGCTTCATCAAACACAAGTCTGAAGCTTTTTACATATTCAAGGTTTTCAAAGCCTTGGTTGAGAACCAATCTGGAAGGAAACTCAAGAAACTCGGATATGATAATGGTGGTGAGTATGTAAAGTATGATTTCATTAAATTTTGTGAATATCCAAGTATCCAAATGCAACACTCTATTCCTTACACACCTATACAGAATGTTGTTGCTGAGAGGAAGAATCAATCCCTCAAGGAGATGGCTACTTGTATGATGGATTCTAAGATTTTGCCACCAAATTTTTGGGCTAAAGCTATAAACTATGCATCCTAAATTTATAATAAGGTGCCTCACAAGAATCTTGATGGAATCACTCCTTTTGAATCTTGGAGTGGGAACAATCCTGATGTGTCTCATTTCGGGATTTTTGGCTTTAAGGCATGGCCTATAATTCCAACAGAAAAGAGGAAGGATTTGGAACCCAAAATTCAAGAGTGCCTATTTTTTGGGTATTCTCAAGATCCAAATGGTATAAGATGATCAACATGAGAACTCAAAGAGACTTTATTGAAAGGAGTGTTCATTTTGAAGAAGATCTTATGCCGACAAAATAAATTGGAGAGTCCTCTTCACCACCTCCACCTTTGATTTTAAGTGAAGAGGTTGATAATAATGATGATTCAATGTCATATACTAACACTCCCACAATTCCAAAGTGGGAATAAAATATCATTCATGTAGTTGGGGAACTAGCTAAGAATCCTAGTGATCCTAGGAGGACTAGATCTCAATTCGAGAGTGCCCTTTCTGTCAAGGACCCTTTCTTTGTTGAGAAGTGTTATCTAATGGTTGAATCATAACAACAAACATATGAAGAAGAATAAAAATATCCAATATTGAAAACAAGCATGAAGGATGAATACCATTCGCTCCAGAAGAATGAGACATGGGAACTAATCAATCTCCCACCAAAGAGAAAGCTAGTCAAGTGCAAATGGGTATTCAATACAAAGTTTTATATTGATGGATATTATATGAATTATAAGGAAAGGTTATTGGCCAAGGTATTCTCCCAAATCCAAGGAATTGACTACAATGATACCTTCTCACCAATGACAAAGATGGACTCCATAAGACTAGTTTTGGCCATTGCAGCTTCCAACCAGTGGGAGGCACATCACATGGATGTGCAAAGTGCCTTCCTAAATGGAGATATGAAAGAAGAAATATATATGCACCAAACATAAGGTTTTTTTACTAATCCATATCTTGTGTGCAGGTTGAATAAATCATTGTATAGGCTAAAACAAGCTTCCAGATCTTGGTATGCCAAGATTGATGCCTTTTTGCTATCATTGAACTATTGTAGATGCAAGTATGATCCAAATATCTATTTGAAGTTTATTCATGGTTCAATAATTATTATTATATTGTATGATGATGACCTTCTGATCGCAAGAAGTTCCAAGAAAGAAATTGCTTCCTTGAAGGTTGCAATGAACCATGCTTTCTCTGTGACAGATTTGGGATTGTTAAGCCAATTTTTTAGGCTTGAAATTTCTCAATCAGATATTGGAATCAAGGTAAATCAGTCCAAGAATTCTTTGGACCTGCTGAACAAGCTTAACATGAAGTATTGCAATCCAATAAAGACTCATCTCCTTTCAGGAGTTAAGCTTAAAGAAGCGTAGCCAACTCCATTGGTAAACAATGTTCTGTATAGACAGCTAGTTGGTTTTCTTCTTTATTTGACTCATACTCAACCTGATATATCTTATGTAGTGAGCATGGTTTCTAGACACATGGATCAACTATATGACAGCCATTTGAGGGTAACAAAAAGAATCCTGAACTTTGTACAAGGAACAAGAACTCATGGGATTCACTATGTTGCAAAATCTAACCTAGAGTTAGTTGGTTTTACTAACTCTAATTGGGCATGTGATAACACTGATAGAAAATAAACTTCTCGATATGTGTTTATTCTTACACATGGACCAATCATATTCTCAAGTAAAAATCAAAGTGCCATTTCACTTTCATCTATAGAGGCAGAATACAAAGGAGCTGTGAATGCATCAACTCAATGTTTGTGGTTGCAGGGAATACTTGGAGAGTTTGAGATCAAATTTGAGACTTCTACAATCATCTATTGTGACAAAAAAAGTACCATTTGAATCTAAACTGATCCAGTACTAAGGCAACGAACCAAGCACATAGAGATCCACATGCACTACATCAGCCTGGCTTGTGCAAGATGGGGTCGTTGCTCTGCATTACTACGCATCATCTGATCAAGTTGCAGACATATTCACCTAGGTGTTTCTGAGAAGAATTTCAGCAATATCAAATCTTTGTTGGGGATATCTGATCATGTGGTGAAGGATGATTAAATACAATATTTCATATAATTTTTTTCATGTCCATGTTTAAGGGAGGATTTTCCCCTTTGTAGTTTTTCCTCTTTCCTTGTTTTGTATGGACAAGCAGTATGTAAAGGGTGACTAATCCTTGTTGATAGGCCCTATATATCTGATATATTTATGATATTTTACATAATTTAGGTTTAATATGGGGTGTTAGAATAATCAAAACCCATTCTCATACATATGATATAAAATTTAATCATTTTGGCTAAATTCCTAGGTCCTTCACTAGCTAGTTGCAATCCACTTGCATTTTTGTGGTCAAACTTTCCTATACTGCCTCGAGGATCACTTTGGAAAGATTTTGAATAATATTCTGACAACCCATCAGACTTCCCAATTTAGCAAGTGCACATTCTTACTTTATCCATAGTTTCCTTCTTTTTTAGCAGCTTTTAAGGCAAAAGGTGAAAGCTAGTCTAAGGCAACTGCCTAGTTTTTGTTACAACTCACCCTCCTTTTTTCTCTCCTAAAAGCATGATTTTGACCACTTTCCTTCACTTATCAGATATAACAACTAATTCAGCTAATTCATGAGAATATTGACGGATTTGGAAAGTGTTTTATGCACCTATGGGGGATTTTGACTAGTTTAATAAGCATGCTTTTGTGCTAATTCAAATGGCATCTTTATGCATTCGAATATTTGATGTAATTATATATTTGTACATCCTATTTTTACATAATTCTGTCTGGTGTAAACTTACTCCATCAAATTTTATGTTATGCATTATATTCAGTCTCCATTTTGAGTGTATCTTGCATGTTTGGCTAGCAATTTTTATTAGTGCAATTGATCTAAAGCTTGGGCTTAATTTCCAGAATTTCCATCTATTCTATGATTGAGAATCAAAATTTGAACATGGATCTAGTGAGAGGTATAACAAAGTTGGAAGCATATGGTTGAGAGTATAGCAACTAGCCATTAATGTAAAGCAAACGAGGTTAGATGTTTCTCTTCCTATAGATTTTGTAGTGGAGATTAGGGCTAGTAAAAAAAAAATAGCCCTAATTTGATTCCTATAATTGGTATAGACCCTTGCAATTATCAAACAACGTGTAAATTGAAATGAATTTCTTCAATCCATCAAAGATTAGGCACACCACACCTACTTCTATAGTTATTGACTTATAGCAAGAGATATTAGCAATGTCAAGGACATTGCCACCTCGTGACTCTTGTTCACCTCTTTTTATATGTAGGAATCATTACATTTCATTAAACATCGTAAGTACCGTCGATAAGAGTTGGTGTACATTCTCTATGCTACATGTAATTACCTTATCTTAGCTAGGGATGAACCATAATGAAAGATGTTTACGATAAACACATATTTTTTATGAAATTTAGCTCTCCAAATAAAAGGGATGATATTGTATATAATGGGATTTAAATGGAAAGTTGAACTAAAAAACAAAAGTTACATTATGTAATATTAATTACAAGATAACCAATTAACATATGGAAACAAGATTATTTTTGTCCAAGTTTTGATTTTATTTTCGGTTCTAGCTTAAAAATAATCAATTTTAAAAGAAGATAAAATAAAAGGGTTCAATTAATGACACCAAAGCTATAAATGAGATCTATAAATTGTAAGAAAAACAATAAATTCCATATCATATCACTCACTTTAATTTTGATGTTATTTAGTAAGAATTATGTAAATTTTCTTCATATACAATTCTTGAGAAATAGTCTTTACAATAGAGACACATTGCCAGTGTTAAATATGAAAAACAAGAAAGAAACCAACATCCTATAAATACCAGCGATCAAATAAAACTCCCATTTCGAATAATGTTTTCCCAAAACCATAAAATCCTTCCCTTTTGCAATGCATCCCCATTACTCCCACCCACATCCCTTAGCAATAAAAAACCCATGGGTCTGAACTACCATTATTATTTTCAATCCAAATCCATTGAGATTATTTGTTCACCTTCAACATATTTTGTAAACAAATACCTTGTATAATACCCCAATTTTGACCCCTTAATTGGGATGTAACAAATGATCTATTATTTATATGATGTGGCTTATGTGATGGGAATCAAGCCATGTGGGTTGAGAAATAATGATCCTATGTTGTAAATATGTGAAACACATTGTAAATATTCACTAGTGTGGAGCTCAAGGCCAAGGCCTAGCTAGTGAATGCATAACAATACGAGTGATGGGCTTGGTGGGATAGGTAAATACCATTTTGTTAACATTCAATTATTTTGAGTGTTGGTGTGAAACTTGTTATGTGCACCCTATTATACACTAAATTATGTGGTCTCTCTCTCATTGGTTTAATTTATGGGATGAGTAATGATACCCTATAGCCATATAATTGAACCATTAAATACAACCAATTATTTATGGGTTAGTGCTTTGCAAAACAATTTTCTTCTTGTTGTTGTCATTGATCATTTGAATAGTGGGTAGATGTGTATCATCGCTTCCATCCGAGAAATTAAAATGTATGGTGCAACCATAAAATTAAGAAAATATGTTGTTGTGGAGTGACGGAATTACAAGAATTTATTTGTTGCTTGAACATATGCATACACCCACAACAATCAGAGCTCTATAGTAATTAGCACATACCAAGTATAGATATAGAGCATGTCCACTCTATTCAAAATAAAGTGATAAAGAATATGTCATTTTAGCTTAACAAAGATTATGTAAGAAACGTTTAGTGATATGTAGAATTTTTTGCCAGAATTTCTAACCAACCATTTCAACCAATTAAGAGACAATAGTTGAAGAAACAATATCTCATCCTATTTGTAATTGTAGAGACCTCAATTAATATTATTTAGCAAAATATATGTGCCACGGTGAAAAGTAGAGGCCACGAACTTACCATTTATGGATCATCTATCTCCTTTATATTTCAATTAACATGTTCTTCCTCTTGCTGTAAGGAAATAAAACTATTCTCTCAATGTTGTTATTAGACTCGTAAAAGAAGAGATTATTAATTTTGACACACTCATTTCATCAACTTTTTTAAATTAAATATGAGTAGGTGACAAAAACACATCTACTAATATTAACAACATTAACAAAGTATATGGTTTCATTTTATTAATAATTAATTAATTTTCACATTATGACATGGCACCAAGGAAAAAGTTAAGAGCCCCCTAAATTTCTATGTATAATAAATGGGTGAAATCCCACGATAAATACAAAAATATGAAGGCTATTTTATCAATTTTATATTATGTTTATAAAAAAAATTGATGAATCTCTCATTAAATTATATAATCTTGTAAAATCTTGTCAAATCTTGTCAAATCTTTAACTAAATTATAAAACCTTGTAAGGTCTAGGTAAATCTTTTACTAAATTATAAATCTTGTGAAGTCTTTGTAAATTTTTTGATAAAGTATAAAACCATACAGTAATAGGAAATCATATACAAAAAATACTAAATAGGATATAAATATTAACAAACCATCACATAACAAGCCCTCTTTTGGTGGTAGTTTGGTACCTTACTTTAACTATAGCACTACATAGAAATTCACCATACTCCAGGAATATTCTTGGAAAACAATAGTGATTTTTTTCATCACCACAACAAATAGAATAAATGTTAATATGAGGGCCCACTAACACCTTAATCCTCATTTATCTCTTCATGCTATTACAAGGGCCCACCAACACCTCATTTATACACACACCTTCTCAAAGATAATTTTAAGAGACTCATCAATACCAATGCATATATGTATGTTTTTAATGAATCACAAGTGTGGGAGAATCTTACCAAGAAACTAACAGCGTTCCTTATGTATCTTAATTTATCCCAAGACTCCCCTGCATGGTAAATTTAGGAAGATGTGATCAAATAATGCACAATACCATCAATTCTAACATAGCATCATATACACATTTCTGCATGGCAGCAAAACAAACATAGTTAAGCATTTCATGCATTTTCTAATGCTTCACATATCCATTTTTTCATCTCTATAAGTCCATATTTAATTTATCCCCATTACTAAATCAGAAACATCCGCATTGCAATAATAGGATAACCAACCACAAAATACAATTTCAAGCCTACAAAAATACTTTGAGAACCATAAAATTCAATAAACAAAACAAGAAACATGTCAAAATACTTGACAACACCCAAAGAAAAACAAGTAGCAAAGATAGTGGGATTCCAGGTTGCTTGATATGGATTTATGCGTGAACGAAATGAAAGAACATATACAGAATCATAATCACAAACATTTTGCAAAGATAACAGATATACAGTAAACACATATTCTATTAAATGGTGGAAATAGAGCATACTGTAATACAATTGCTAGAATGGTGGTAGCTATCTCTGAGAAGAGATGTGGCTTCTACGTTTATCTGTGCCAAGCTAAATACAAAAAGAGGCCAAAGGGGCCTATTTATAATAAGAATGAGGTGAGAACCCTAAAAGTCCAAAACGTAACCCTAGAAGATGAACCGTCATAAAGTTTGCGGCCCCAAGGTGGTAAGTTGAACAATCAACTTCCCGTGGTCATAACTTTTGCATACGATCTCCGATTTGGGCGTTCGATAGCTCGTTGGAAAGGTTTGTTTAAGATTTACAACTTTTGGTCAGCAAAATGTGTGCCGATGGCAATCATTTGGCCCCAAATCTCCAAAAAACGTTGTTTAGGGCCTCAAAACGGCCCCAAAAGTTTAGGACCCGAAAAACTGTAGAAAATAACTAGGAAACTGCCACAATGGACAATTGTTTTGAGCAAGTGGAATAGGTGGGTGGCCACCGATCTCCATCTGGATCATTGCTCCACCTATGGTCTATCCCAGAAAGGAGACAAACACAAGTAGAAACAAAATGGCAGAGGTTATAAGCAAAATCATGGCCCCTTGCATTCCCAAATACATGGATTTGAATGAAATCCCATCCCAAAATCATGATACCCCAAACACCCAAAGAAACATTATTGTTGCATCGCTGATCGGGAGCTTCACAATCCCTGGGTTTCTTGGGGAAAATTTAGGTATGAGGCGATGTGATTCAAAAATATCTTAGATGCAAATGGGTCACTATAAGACCTGATAGAAAATATCAACTACCCTTCTCATGTGGACCTTAAGAAACTTGCAAAAAGAGATTCAACCCATAAAATATAGACGAATTTAACTTTGACTATGATTTCCATGATCGATAGAAGGAGAAACATCCCCTGGAAATTGTCATTTTTGGAAATCGAAGGAGAATGGGAGCTGCCTAGTGATATTTCGTGGGCGAATAGAGGTCTAAATCATTTTTTAGAGGGGAAAATATATTTTTATCTCTCCTCATTAAAATTTTAAAACCCCTAAACTTAGCCCATGGGTTAAGATTATCCCCTAAAATTTTACGTGCATGGAACTTTCTTCTTATAGCATTTTGTTACCATTCTAAACATGGATGCATTGAGTTTTATCTTCAATATTTGACTGTGGATTTATTCAAATATTTCTCTATATTTTTCAAAATATTCATTTTTAAGCATTGTAAGTTTTTATTATGAGGAGCATGAGTCAACAAATTATTCATCTTCATGTGATGGAAAACCAATGATGCTTCCATTGGTCAACATTTGTCTCTCCAATATTGATATAATGTCTCTTTCTATCTCTATGGACTTTGATATCCCTATATGATCTGAGTTATCATATGATGGTAATGTCCATAATTATTCTTGCAAGCATGAGCACAACACTTAATACAACACATGTTTATTGCAGACAAAGAAAGATGTCTACAATCAAATCAAAGACAAGAAACTTTTAGAAGTAAATCAAGCTTCCAATACAATTGCATCATTATCATTAATTAAATGGGGTGGATTTCAAGAAAACAACAATGTTGTCGAAGAAATATTTTTTAAGTTTTTCATGACTTTATTCAAACTAAGGTTATGCATATGCAACTCAATCACATAAAAGTTAACTATGTTGTCATCTATCATGTATGAGGATATGGGATTGACATTTAATCATACACATCGACCCCTCTATGGACCTTGATGTTGGTGGTGCTGATTGTTGAACTCCTCTATCATGACCTTTTAATAAAGATGTACCCTTCACTTAAGGAAAATAATTTATTAAGCATGGGAAGCTTTTTGAATTTTCTACCTTTTTTTAAAGCTTGGATTAGGAGTTTTCATCAAAATTGTAGGGTGTTGACTAATGTCCTTGGAGGATCAAGTTTGAGATACAAGGTATAGGAAAGGGCTAGAGCCCAGAGGAGGGGGGCATAGTGTGTTATTGATCAATAGGATCCCAATATGTGAAATTCAAATACTGAAATATGATAAATCATATCGAAGATAATGTTTACATTGCACAATGATGAATTTAGTATTTAGTATTTAATGGTGATGAGATGAGGAATTGTTATGTTAATATGATGGGATTTATATATTTTTAATAATTTTGGAGATGGGCCCCCCTATGATAGGGACCTCGATGTCCTCCTGTCCCCCGTGAATTTTCCTAAAATTTGTGGGTGCTCTCCACACATCCGCCATGTGTGTTTCCCTGCTCCCATGCTCCCATGTCCCAGAAACTTGGTGGAACATTGAGTATATCTCATTTCACTTCCTATGTGAAAGATTTTATATCCACATGAGGTGATAAAGAGTGCTAGTCTTTGCTTGTAGATTTCTCTAACATCATAAAACAAGAAGTTGAGACATTTAGTGAGTTTAACAACAAGTTCTCCAAAGCATATGCAAGCACTAGTCCCATGTTTAGAGAGGAAGAAGATTATGCCTTAGAAATGTATTTTCATGTTTTTTTTTATTTTGATTTTGGTTTCTTTTGAGGAGAGTATGCAATACAATGCCCGAGGAAAGTTTAGAAAATGCTTATATTCTTGCTGGAAACTTAGAATTTATCTGAATGATAATTCTATTCAAGTTTAGAGTTTGTGTGAAGATGGCTCTAAGATAAAAGGGATTCTTGGTGCATTTAAGAGGTATTGTGTGATGGAGTTTTTAACATTGAGGTGGTCCTTTCAGAGAAAGAGCATGATGATAGAGAAACCTTGTCTTTTGATTTTGTAGAAGAAATGACGTGTGATGATATTTCTAGTATGCCTTCTTCCACTCAATTCATTCAACATTACGAGGAGTCAAAAGACTCAGTAGACGTTGTTATGGAGGAATTTGAATTCGAGGAAGATAGGCCTTTTTCTTCAAGTATATGTGATTCAGAACTAGAATACTTTGAGCTTGATGAATATTTTCTTTATGTTTTAGATTCCATTAAAAGAGTGGTTGACGAGAAATAAGAGGAGATCCACCTAGTTAAATTTGAGGACTTGGATAGGGAAGAGGAATCATTGTGTTTTTCTATCATTTTTCCTACTCATGAAGAACAATATGTAGAGATATATGAAGAACCTTATTATGATCATGATAAGGATGAAGAAACTTTACACACCTCTTTTTTTTATCATTTCCAGCATCTTGGTGATCCTACATAAGACAATGAGTGTGAGAAAGAGGAACCAGGTTTCCATCATAATTTGATGGCTCTTCCTAGTATTGATGTTAGATTTAGACAGGTGTAGCATATCGATCATGAGGGTTGTGGTAAGCATGAGACTTCTTTTCTTATTTAGATAGATGAGTTGGTTTGAGATGATCACTTGATTAAGGTATTATTGTAGTTGGAAGAACATTTGTTGGTTGAAACAAAATTTGATGTTCCTCATAGTATGGTGATGATCTCGCAATCCATGGGTCACCTTGCCTAGGTCACATTGTTAGCTTTGATATAAGGAATGAGAGGTTGATTTAAAGGAGAAAACATCCTATGTATGTGTGTATTTAATTTATGCTTCCGCTATTTATTTTTCCATCTATTGTGTGATTGATGCTATGTTTAGGAAAATAAATTCTACGGTTAAATAAATTTAGATCTAATTTGTTTGATTAATATCATAAGGGCATCGGCCATCTAGGGTAGGAAATTTGATCAGAAAGGTCTAAAATTTATTGCTCTTCTGTTATTGTATGTTAATACAAAATCAATTTCTTAAAATGTTTACATTTGAATCTTCAACATCATGAGTATGCTTTCTAGATACTAGTTTCCTCATTTGATAACAGGTTGAATTTGAATTGTAAGACTCAAGACATTCACTCTATACAGAGTTAGAGTAACTTCCAGGAGGTTTTGGTGGTGTTTTTCTCAACTTATTTTCCAAATGATTTTCTGATGTCTCAATGCCGTAACAAAACTAGATATTTTTCTACTACATAGTCAATAAAGTCAAATTAATAACTTCAGTTTTCCATAGTTACTGGAAGAGTCATATCAGAATGTGAAGCAAATTTAAAGAGAGGAAGTGCTTGCATGTTCAAAGAACCAACATCCAGATGAATAGTTGGTCTAGATGAAAACCAAAATTAAGAATAAATTCTTACTTGAGTTTTGACTTGTCTCTTCTCTAATATGTCATTTAAAGTACAAGATCATCTACAAATTCACAATTTACTCATTTTTTTGTGAACTAAACACGGTTCAGTTTGAAGCTCAAGGGAAAATTAAGACAAATTAATAGACTAAAGGACAATAAATGTACTTTTTTCATGCAATGTATTATTAAAATTCACATGGTAACCTCATATTCTTTGATGACCATTTGTGCAACTCTTCGACGAGCTTGCTATACTAGCGATGAAATTTCCATCGCTAGTATAGCAAGTCTGTCGAAACGTTAAAGGAATTGTCATTGCTATAGTGACGCCCATTTGTGCAACTCTTTGACAGGATTTCTATACTAGCGACGAAAATTTCATCATTAGTATAGCAAGTCCGTCGAAGAGTTGCACAAAAGGGCGATGAGGCATCGCTGGTATAAACATATTTTAAACATGTGCCTCCGTCACTATAGCGACAACAAAGTGTTGTTATAGCGATGATGGAAGTCTTTCTATAGCGACACCACCTCGTCGCTACAATGACGACGCATCACTAGTATAAACATATATTAAACATGTGGCTCCGTCTATGTAGCAAAAACCAAGTGTTGCTATAGCGATGATAGAAGTGTTTCTATAGCAACAGGGAAGTGTCGCTGTAGCGACATAGTTTGATTTTTTAAACAACCCACATTTCATGTCTTTTTTGTCGCTATAGAGACGAACTGTGGAAAGTGTTGTTACAGCGATGAAAGTGTTACCATAAAAAAAGGGGGTCATGTTCGTCGCTATAGCAACGCACAAGTGTTGCAGTAGCAATGATTTTCCATGGGAAAAATGTGCACATGTACTAGTGTTAATCTATTAAAGTTTCGACGAGTTCATGTATTTTGTGTCATGTTAGCTAAAAAATATCAATTTCACAGCTTCCATTGATTCTCCATATGCATCCATTCGTCATGTTTCTCCTCTCACATGTGTTGTCGTGAAGTTGGTGTCATTATGTTTGGCTCATCGTATTGGTAATGCTCATATTTTGTTTGAACAAAACCATTGTTGTTTGATCCTCTCAACAGTCTATTAAAGTTGTGATAAGTTCATGTATTTTGTGTCATGTTAGCTAAAAATTGTCAATTTCACAACCTCCATTAATCCCCCATATGCATCCATTCATCATGGTTCTCTCGCACCCAAGTTCAGAAAGTTCAAAAGTCCCCCCCCAGTCTCTTCGCTGCAAAAAAATACCAATATATAGAAAATATATAATATGCTAATATATACATTATATAGTTAATATATTAATATACTATAATGTTAATATATTAATATCATTATCATCTTCATCTGTTTTTAAGGTCACCACCAAGCAAGACACCAAGTTTCTGTATGAAACCCCCTTGTTTGAGGGACAAGGGACTTTCATGTGTACAACCATTTGGTAAATATACTCAATATAATTATATATTTATATATTATATAATGTTAATATATTTATATACTATATATTTAATAAATGCCCATTTTAAATCTAGACATATTCCAATCCAAGCCCCTTTGAAAACAT
The DNA here is from genome assembly GCA_001517045.1 of Pseudotsuga menziesii. Classification (NCBI taxonomy): domain Eukaryota; kingdom Viridiplantae; phylum Streptophyta; class Pinopsida; order Pinales; family Pinaceae; genus Pseudotsuga; species Pseudotsuga menziesii. The sequence goes on from LPNX011109688.1 coordinate 342,025, forward strand.
GTTAAAAGCACAATTTCTAAAGTAAAAGAAACTGTTTTAGAGTTCAAAAAGTGGAAACATGGATTTCAAAAAGTGCAATAATATGTTTGAAACTGCATTTTTGGGATCGAAATTGACACTTTTTGAACTACATTTTACACTTTTTTCTCTCAATATGTATATATATATATGTGTGTGTGTGTGTGTGTATGTATATATATGTATATATGTATATATATATCTATATCTATATCTATATCTATATATATATATATATATATATATATATATATATATATGTATGTATGTATGTATGTATGTATGTATGTATGTATGTATGTATGTATGTATGTATGTATGTATGTATGTATATACATGTATATATACATATGCATATGTATATATACATATACATGTATATATACATATACATGTATATATATATACATGTATATAGATATGTATATATATGTATATACATGTACATACATATACATACATATGTGTGTGTGTGTGTGTGTGTCTTTAAAATAAAAAATTATGTGTCGATTAGTCTAATCAATCTAGTTCTTCCGCCTCGCCCTACCCATGATGGTATTACAAAAAAGTTAAGGAAATATGAATTGGGACGAGAAATTATAGTCGGGATGATCGTGGTAGACTTATATCACAATTAGGGTGTGTATCATAGGGCTCTAAAGCTATAGAATTTTCTCATAGATGAGAACGACATCTTTAAGGCCTTTGATTTTGGCATCATCTCCCTCCTGCAACAGCTGAGACAAGATGAAATTTTTCTCACCACCCCCTTTCCTTCTCTTCCGTGAGGCCTAAAATTATCATATCCTGCATGGCCATGCCTCCCCATGGGTTCATGCAGTAAGGGATATGCACAAGGCCCATGTACTACAGTTATGAGTAGGTAGTGTTTTTTGGTTTTATATGTGTGTGTGTGTGTGCATGTGTGTGTATTTTTTTTTGTTTTCTACTTGGTTTACAAAGGGAGGACCCATGGCTAACTCCCCTCTTCTTCCTCATCCGTATTAGAAGCCTCACTCCCCTCCTTCTCCTCCTCCTTATGTGACGTAGGGTGCAGGAGGAAGAGCTACTAAATATGGAAACATTAGTGTCTTTCGAGAGTGTTGCAAGCAGGGAAATGTGTGAAGCTAAGGATATGTTGGATATTTTTCATCTTCCTCTTTAGGAATTGTCATGTCGTGAAGTTGGTGTCATTGTGTTCGGCTTGTTGTACTAGTCACGTTCATATTTCGTTTGAAGAAAACCGTTGTCATTTCACCCTCTTAGCAATCTATTAAATTTTTGACGAGTTCATGTATTTTGTGTCATGTTACCTAAAAATTGTCAATTTCACAACCTACATTAATTCTCCATATGCATCCATTAATCATTGTTCTCTTCACACATATATTATCGTGAAGTTGGTGGTATTTTGTTTGGCTCATCTTATTGGTCACGTTCATATTTTTTTTGAACAAAACCATTGTTGTTTGACCTACTCAAGACTCTATTAAAGTTTTGATAAGTTCATGTTAGCTAAAAATTTCCAATTTCACAACCTTAATTAATTCTTTATATCCATCTATTCATCATGGTTCTCTCATACCCAAGTTCAGAAAGTTTTAAACTCCCCCCAGTCCCTCCCCTGCAAAAAAATACCAATATATAGTAAATATATAATATGCTAATATATATATTATATAGTTAATATATTAATATACTATAATGCTAATATATTAATATCATTATCGTCACCATCTATTTTTTTGGTCACCACCAAGCGAGACACAAAGTTTGTGTATGAAACCCCCTTATTTGTGGGACAAGGGACTTTCATGTGCACAACCACTTGATAAATATACTTAATATTTTTATATATTATATAATGTTAATATATTTATATACCATATATTTAATAAACACCCATTTCTTTAAATCTGGACATATTCTAATCCAAGCCCCTTCAAAAACATGTCAAAAATGTCATTTCTAAAGTAAAAATAATAATTTTAGAGTTCAAAAAGTGGAAAGATGGATTTTAAAAAGTGCAATAATAGGTTTGAAAACTGCATTTTTTTATTATTATCAAAATTGACATTTTTTGAATTGCATTTTACACTTTTTTCTCCGAATATTGATATTTTTGAAACTGATTTTGGCAGTTTTTTCGCCCAATATTGGCACATTTTGAAACGGGTTTTACACTTTCCAAAACCAAGACTTGCATTTTTAGAATCTAATTTTTGTAATTTCAGAAACCCTAATATGTAAATCTTCAATCTAATTTAACAACATACTATTCAGAACTCTAAATGTGCCTAACAAATCACTAAATAGACCTCTCAAAGCATAAAACATGACTAGATAACAAAACCAATATTCAATCTGATTTAGTAACATACTATTCAGAACTTTAAATATGCCTAACAAATCACTAAATAGACCCTTCAAAGAATAAAACACAACTAGATAACAAAGCCACACATAGAGAATACTACGAAGATAAAGACTCGAAGCATGTTATTCAACAAACTAATTTCACTTTTTTTACAATAGATATTACATTGTTAACATCGTTAAGGCGTAGCAAAAAAGTCCACAATCGATCTGACAAGTATGGGTGATTCCATGAATGTGCTTCATGTTTTTAGGCAAGCGGGGTGCAAAAAATATGTGCAGCAAACCCTCGACTAAGGTAGTTTTAAACCCTAGATCGATATTTAAAAACCTCAATCGAGGTATTTAAAAACCTTGATTGATTTAAATTAGCTCGATTGAGGTATTTTAAATCCTTCGATCGAGGTATTTAAAAACCTCGATTAATCTAATAGCTAGATCAAGGGCCTTAAAAATAGGCCCATGGCCCTTTTCTTTGTAGAAAGGAAATTTTATCTTCCTTTCAAGGGCTCAAACTATGTCAATAAATGCACATTAATGGGTGGAGTTGATACTATTAGGTTTGTCAACGAATCCTCTATCCATGGACATATAATTTAGGAATTTTTATCTTCGTGTGTCATTCTTTTTTTAAATTATGCTAAATCTTACCCAAAAAAACTATGTTGACAACTTTGAATGAGGTTAAAGATAAATCAACAACAATCAAAATACACATTCAAAAAAATTGAAAAAATATACAAGCACTACATAAGTGTGTCCTCTTCAAAAGAGTATTTTTAGTTTTGCAATTTATGTAAACAATCAAAATATTTGGCACACACACGTGTATGTCTGTAAAATGCAACTGAAATATCAACTGGTCAATTTCGAAAAATAATAATAAATATAAAACTTCGAGAAAAAATAAAAGAATAATATGTATGTATTAGTGCATTCTGTCTACATCATGTTCACATATTTCATTTTTTTTAATTATTAAGTTAACATTAAATGATTTTGCACATAGAAGCCACTTGTTAATTGCACTTCAAAATTTTGAAGGACACACGTTTCATTAAATGAAAATTTGACACATTGAATTACATTGGTATGTTTTAAGAAAAATATCATTGTAAATCCAACATAATTCTCTACATTTTGTCTTTTGACCACATGTCGAAATCCACATGGAAACTAGGTGTTTCAATGGCTTCAATTTAATACATGGGTAAAATTTCCATTTTTCATTGTCATGTTTGGCTAAAAAGAGTTATCCATGTTCATGAAATCACCCGTATGTGTCATTCTCATCATCACAATTATAGATCTTTGCAACTACATGTTAAATTTTCATATGCTTAGCTAAGACATTAGTATTTCATTTCATTTTTATAACAAAAGCATATAAACAGGATCACTGAAAGATAGACAAGCACAACCATACAAAAGGAACACAAAGATTTATTCTGGGAAAATCCTAAAGGGAAAAACCCAGCAAAAGCTTCCTCAATATAGATGTCCCAAAAAGATAAAAGATAAAACCAGTAAGGAGATCAAAGCCTGATCCTCCTCCTTCTCCAGCTACTTCTCTTCTCCACTAATGCGCTACACAAGTGAGAGTGTGTCACAAATGAGGAGAGGTACACCTCTTTTTATATTCATCCATTCACTTCAATTAACTCATCTAACATGTAGGCTCGAGTTAATCATGTAGGCTCAAGTAACCACACTGGGGTGCTAATGACCCACCTTTATAATTAGAGGGGAAAACCTCATGACTCTTATTAGTTCTTTCGATTAGAAGCAATGGGGTACGATATAATACAAGTGGTTCTCCTGGTAGGACCATCGGGGACCACAAAAGATACATATAGAATATTCTTCATAGTTACAATATTTCAACACTCCCCATTAACGAGAAGGGTATTCTACAACAACAACAACAATAGTAGGAGAGGACATCATCAACATCATCAGGGTAACACATCTATAAATCATTGGAATCTTTTCAACATCATATAGTCTTCATCTTCAATTTTCAACGACAGCAACTCTTTGATCAACATCAGCATCTTTTGACCTTTTGATCGGCAACATCTTCAACTCTTTGACCTTTTGATCAGCAACACCTTCAGCAACATATTCAACACTTTGACCTTTCGAACAGCAACATCTTCAGCACTTAGACCTTTCAATCAGCAACAACATCTTCAGCACTTTGACCTTTCGATCAACAACATCTTCAGCGTTTTGACCTTTCAATCAGCAACAATATCTTCAGCATTTTGATCAACAACATCTTTAGAACTTTGATCTTTCGATCAGCAACAACATCTTAAACATTTCGATCAGCAACATCTTCAGCACTTTGATCTTTCGATCAGCAACAACATCTTCAACATTTCGATCAGCAACATCTTCAGTACTTTGATCTTTCAATCAGCAACAACTTCTTCAGCATTTTTTTCTTTCGATCAGTAACCTAATCGATAACATCGTGATCAGCACCATAATCATACTTCAATTCTCAAACAGCATCATCATCATGATATTCTGATCTTTTTATCAATACATCGTTATCATCACATACTGATCATTCGATCAGTACATCATAATCATCATCATACTCTGATCTTTCTATTAGTACATCATCATCATCATACACTGATCTTTCGATCAGTACGTCATCATCATCATAAAAACATCATTATCATCAAAACATCAACATCATCAAAACATCAACATGATCCTTCCTTTCGGAATTACGGGATTTAGGTCTTTACGGAGTTACCAATGATCCTTCCTTTCAGAATTACAAGATTTAGGTCTTTACGGAGTTACTAACGATCCTTCCTTTTGGAATTATGGGATTTAGGTCTTTACGG
>LPNX011109688.1:351439-386680 GCA_001517045.1 Pseudotsuga menziesii
ATATTCAATTTCTCCCATCTTCTTCTTCTCTTCTTATTAGTCGAGCTGAAAGTAATCACTTACTTCTGGCATACATTCTTCTTCTACCACTTCAAGTTGTTCTGCATTCTAGATCTTCACATTCTTCAACTGTTTTCTCAAAGCCATCTTCTGATTTAAGTTCTTATCTTCAAATAGCTTGATCAAGGAATCAAACATCTTTGGTGTCTTTAGGGAAGACACTTGTGGTATAAGTTGATTCATGATTGAATCAACAATGATCTTCTTGGCCTTGATCAAGTTCTTCTTGTGTAAGGCTTTGAGCCTCATCTTCGTATGGAACTGGAACCTCTCTACTCATGTAGGTGTCCAATTCATTTTCTTCAAAGAGATCAACTTCCATGCTTGGAAGTTTTCAACTGATGTGATATATCACTTTGAAATGAGAACCTCAAATGCAAATAGCAAAAGATTAGATCTTACCGATTTGAGGTGTTCGTCTTGCTTCCGGAGCTGGCTAATCTAGGGTTTGTCAGAGAAACCCTAATTTTCAAAACTTGGAATCTTTCAGATATTATTGGATAGAAATATATATCTCTTCAAATGGAGCTGTCCAATGTACTCCTTTTCTAAAAACAGTGGAGGGAAGCTCCCAGAACAGGAATCCCTAGTTTTCCAATTTCTTCTACAAAAATGCCTGTTACTGTTTCTGTGATATCTCCGAAATTACTTCTCCTCTGTTTTTGAAATTTCTCACTGGGGTAACCTCGCATGTACCTGATACAAAAAAATAGGTTTCATTAGAATTGGTTTCACCAATTGGGATTTATGATCATTTTCTCAAGGTGACCTATTACTGGACTATTCAGAATAGTGAAGTTGTACGGAATTCCACGTGTCACCGGTTCATCTTCAGGTTCTGAAATTTGTACCACAGAAATTAAAGTCTATGATATTTCTGGAACATCTTCTAGAATTCTATTTGGACCTTTGTAGCCCATGCTACAGCAATTCTCCTCAGGCGTCCTATTTAGGGATGAATTCTGGAAGAGGCTGGAACCCTAACTTGGAGGGGTCATATCTCCCAGAATATAGAGAATCTGAGGCTGAATTTTGGACACAGTGTAAATTAGGATTTTATCTTCGGCCTTGGAAATTTTCAACTCCTTATCCTTCGCCAATATCAGGATATAGCGAATGTACCAAAATGTAGCCGTTTTAGTATTTAAGGTTTTTTCCAGATTGGGGTCAAACTAGGGTTTGACTTTCCCGGATTTTCACCCAACCAAATTTCTTGATCCAGGTCTCTAAAATTCAAATTTTATGAGGAGAAAAATCCTATGCTGGGCTCACTCAAAAATTATTCTTCTGTAGAAAGCCCTAATTTTCCGCACCAAAACTAAAAATGCTCGGAATCGAAGTCTGCTTCGACAGAAAGATGCGCCCTTCAATGGAGAGTCAATCTAGCCTTATTTTTCCAATCGATCATGGATAGAGACCCAAAAAATAAGAAGCCGTAGATTCTTTAGCTGCACAATGTCTTCTTTCCGGGTGGCTCTGATTCCATGTTAAATTTTCATATGCTTAGCTAAGACATCAGTATTTCATTTCATTTTTATAACAAAAGCATATAAACAGGATCACTGAAAGATAGACAAGCACAACCATACAAAAGGAACACAAATATTTATCCTGGGAAAACCCTAAAGGGAAAAACCCAGCAAAAGCTTCCTCAATATGGATGTCCCAAAAAGATAAAAGATAAAACCAGTAAGGAGATCAAAGCCTGATCCTCCTCCTTCTCCAGCTACTTCTCTTCTCCACTAATGCGCTACACAAGTGAGAGTGTGTGTCACAAATGAGGAGAGCTACACTTATATTTATATTCATCCATTCACTTCAATTAACTCATCTGACATGTAGGCTCGAGTTAATCATGTAGGCTCAAGTAACCACACTGGGGTGCTAATGACCCACCTTTACAATTAGAGGGGACAACCTCATGACTCTTATTAGTTCTTCCGACTAGAAGCATCAGGGTACAAGATAATACAAGTGGTTCTCCCGGTAGGACCATCGGGGACCACAAAAGATACATATAGAATATTCTTCGAAGTTACAATATTTCAACACTACATAGTTTCGTTCATCCATACAAACATGGTTTTCTTTCGAATCATCCACAATCATTATGTTACTTGCACCATAAGAAGAGTCTAACATCTTCCAGACATTGTTTAGAGGTCTAAGATACCCATTTGGATTTCCACTTCCAACATGTCCATTTTGTAGTTTTGTGTCACATTGATCTTGTGTTAGTATGCCTTTAAATTTCTCTTTTTCCAATTTAGTTTTTCCTAAAAATATCGGACCATCTATTTAATTTCCATCTATTTCATTTCCATTGTTGATGGCAATTGTGGGACTTTATATTCCACCTCGTGAAGTGTCTTAGAAACAAGAGAATCCAATTCATTGAGCCCGGCTCCTCGAGATGAAGCTCAAGTCTTGTAAGGGTTTTCATGGAAGATCGATGGGACACACAGGGACATGAAAGCCTACTTTTTGGTTTCTTTTCCCTCCCTATGCATCATTCTATAATATTTCTCCTCCTCCTTACATCTTGCATTCAATTTGTTTAGTTTAGAGAAACTAGATAGATATGGGGACTACTGTCCTTCCCTCTCGGGATTTTCTGTCTCATAATCAAAGCCAGCCAAATTTTCGTCTTATGGGCTTGGTTTATCCGAATAAATCTCACCAACATCCATAGTCCAAGAGGATATTTGGTCACGGCCATGGCTCTTCTCAATAGAAGGGAAAGGTTAAAAGTGAACATCCTGAAAACAAATGGTCCTGTTACCCATCTCGAGAAAAGATTCCTCTTGGTGTTTAGGCTTCCTTTCTTTCTAATTAATGATTGGTGCATCTTTTGTCCTGAACTTTTAGTCAGGAACATTGTGTCTTTTTCAACAAGTCTAGGTAGGAGGATGTCATTTTCTATCATTGACAGGTATTATTAGCATTAGTATTTGTTGTATGTAATCAATGAAGTTCACTAATCCTGAAAATCTAGATGTTGATATATACTAAATCTCTTTATCTAAGAATGCAGATAGGTATTTTGGGATATTTCTCCATAATATGTATTTTGAATTGAATGTACTTTGAACAAACCCATATCCGTTCAGCCACTAAATATTTCCACCTAAAAGATTGCTTTAAATGCTTTCACTAATGGAATTTTCCAACTGGAATATTTTATCTTAGACGGACCTCACACCATGAAGTTGGTCAACAGTACAGAAGAAGATAAATTAGTGATCCCCAACCTTCAATCAAGTTCGGCTATTGAATGCAATGGAGTAATGACTGATTTGTCTACCAAAAATAATCCTCTGCCAACTATGATTTGTTTGCCAGGAATAATCCTCTGCCAACTCTAGGGTGGTCCTCAGCAGGAAGAGTTCAAAGGTCTGGTCACTCGAAATCCAACATGCATGATATGAGAGTTTAGAGTATGAAGAAACAAAGAACAAACATCAATAGTTAGGTGAACATTGCAAATATTATGTGATATCTATTTATAGATACGGACAAGACATAACAACTTAGGATTTATAGATACAGACCGGACATGAAAATTCAAGAATAAATGTCTTTTGTTTGCATGCATTCTAAATGAGGTATTTGTTCAAATCCTTTCACAAAATCAAATGTTATGCATGCACAAGATAAGCATCCTATGGTTTTGACCTTTATTCGTTGTGTATATGCAAGCCAATATTGTTGAGTGTGTATATCATTGACATGCATGTAAAGTTCCAAATTCTAATGGATTTGGCCAAATTTGGTGTATATGAAATCCTAAATTTCTAAGAACAATGTAAAACCTGAAAATATCTTTAGAACCAAATGGTTTGTCTAAACATTAATGGTAACAATCTCAAACATAAACTAAATTTGAAGATAATCTCAAGATTATGAGAAGGTTGAGAACTCTGCTTGTAGGAAAAATTGGGGGTTCCTAATTATTGAAGAAATAAAGTATGCTCTAGGAGTCAGCGAGCACTAGTTCCTAATTATTGAAATAATTGGGGTTTTACTAGGAATATATGGAGTTGATGAAAGAAAGGTTTTCCAAGTTGCTTATCGGAGACACCGTATCTAGTAGAGGTAAGGATGTCTCTTCGGCCTTAGTATTGTCCAATGGCATAACCAATCTGTCAGGTATATATATCGGTATCCAGTGTCCACAAATGTACATAATAATAAAACATTCCTTTTGATCCTATTACTTGGCAAATTCTTTCAATTTTGGTTGTTTCGCTGAATTAGTAAAATGCAGCTTCCATTTTTGGACAATTGTGGGGATTAGAGCCCCTGGATGCAGAGCGCAAGACATTGCTATGGTTATTCTTTGTGATTGATTACATGGTATAATTTGTGTCATCTCACCAATTCTCAATGGATGGAAACCAGATGGAGGTAATAATATCACCCAACTCACATCCATATCTAATTCTATTTTTTTCTCCCTACAAGTACTAAACAAGTTATCAGTCCTTCATTTGTATAAGATACATGGTTTAGAGTCTTTAGAAAACATAATGGATAGATAAATTCATAATCTTATTAGTAAAGACTTTGAAAATTGTTGTTTTCTAGATATTGGTTACCAAACCATGTTCAGAACTTAGACCTTCAAATGAACATCACAACACTGCACAAATTGCATGCAATGCTGCTTGTAATATTTACAACCCAATTTCCTTCCAAACTATTGAAGAAATTATATAGAAGTTCAGTGTCTGATGGCCATGTTGGGCATGCAAGAAGTTTTGGGAAAATTCAAGGAGACTGAATTTGGTATGAGGATAGATCCATGGATAATTCATCCAAAGAGAGAGGCAATCAACAGAGACAAGAACATAAATGGTGTCTCCCACTCCAAAAATTCCTCATGGAGGTCTCTCAGACAATACAAGAAAATTCATGTTTAATCAAAGGTACTCTCTCAAGCAAACATTGAAGGAAGAAATGGCAATCAATGCTCAGGTTTTATCAGAAGTGGAGATCCCATATGTTTATCTAGTATCCCTATTAAAGGTAGTTATATGTATATTAAAGTTTTTCTAACAATCGTATATGGAGTCACAATGAATAGACCATGTAAATGGTTTATGAAGAATCCTATAATCTTTTTAATTTTAATTTGGGAGAATGGAAGAGATATCCATGGAGACACAATTAATGAAAAGTTGATCCATCATTTAAAAAACAAAATGGTATCCTGTGATATTCAAATGTTCCCCACGGTGTAGTAAAACTTGTCTTGTGTTGATCTTCTTCAGTCACCGTAATTCAAACTCTAGACCTTGAAAAGCCATCTAACATAGACAATATATCCAATCCAACAATGCTCTGCAACTCCTGGCCCATATTAGGAAGTGGGTATCTATATTTGAGGGAAAGTTCATTCAAATTATTTATGTTGACACATAATTGGATTTCACCATTCTTCTTCCTCACTACTACCATATTCTCCACCCAAGATGAATGTTGTGTAAGTGCTATACGTTCAGTAGTTAGCATCTTTTGAAATTCCTTTTGAATAAGAGGAGCTAGCTTGGTATTGATATGCCTTTCCTTCTATTTGAATGACTTTGTTCCTCGTTTTAGGGATATTGTATGTTGAAAATTATCTCCTTTGTAGGATTTAGGATCATCATGCGTCCATCCAAATATATCCCTGTAATCCCTAATGAGATTCTATATTTCCTCTCTCTCATCTGGTGAAGTATTCTAGTCGATTTGGATGAGCTTTGGGATTTCCGCCAATCCAATATTTTTCTCAATGTTGTCTTCATGATTTCTTTCTTCTCTTTTTTGTTTAAACATGTCATGCGTGTTTAAATTTTCCTATTTACAAAGATTAATTGTTTTCTATGTTAGTTTAGTGGTGTAATGCTTCATATATGTATCTTCTTCCCTTCAAGCATTGAAATAATAATTACAAGGTTGAACCTTGATTAAAAATAAAGGTATTGAAAAATATTTTTACTGCTAAAATCCAATGGTGTAATTGTTGGGCTCAAGATTACCATGTCCTGCAAATATAGGTTTTAACACTTCTCCAGAGTATTTTGATGATGCTTTTTCTTTATGACTTAGATCACATCCTGTTGTTGTTGGGAGTTTGGGATACTTTAATTTTGTAGAATAGTGGCCATGATATTCCTCAAACTTTCTGAATTTTGCTTAATAGAGTGGGTTGGAGCTACTTCAATTGTACATAATAATTTTGCATACATTCCAGAATCTTTCTAAAGTTTTTTCATATTGTCAATCCTAGTGCTTGAATTACATTCTGTTTTGCAAATTTTATGATACAAAGGTACAAGTTTTATGCAAAGCTCTTTGATGGTCCTTTTAGGTCAAACATATCCTAGAGAGGTTTGAGTCTGTAGCGGAGTACCTTGTCTCATTTATTTCACCACTCATTGAAGAAACGAGGGAAGAACTACACAATGATCTTGAATCCATCTCTGAAGCTCCATATGAAAATGTGATCTTTCCAAAAAAAATACAACCATCGGAATATGAAGTGGTGGTATACAAAATGCTTGTTGACATAAAGTATGATATGGGAGAGAAAAAGGAAAAGCAAAATTTAATGCTCAAACCAAAAGATATTCTTATACTCTCATCAAGAGTACCTCAATTTGTGGAAGACATTCGTAACTACATGCTAGCTGTAGAAAATAGAACAAAGTGTCAATATAAATATATAGATGGTGAAAATGAAAATGACAGTATGTTGGAGGTGAAAGTATATGTTTGAGATATGCATCCTTTTTGCTCCCAAAATAGCTATACAGAAAATAGATGTTTTGGTATTTATCTCGGTAATCTGGCTATGAATTTGCGAATCTAGAAAGCTTTACATACTAACTTGGTTGATGAAACAACAAATTTTGATGTGCTTGCCAAGGCAGTATACTACAATACAAAAGTATGCACTCCCAATGTTTAAGACTTTTTTTGGATTTTAAAGACTTGTTTTCGGTCAATTGTTTTTTAGTGAGCTGTAATGTAATTGTTTAAATGGACAAGCCAGGAAACGAGGTCTAACCTAAGTATGTTTTGCAGGACTGTAATGAATCCTTTGTCGAAGGAAATGAAGATGATATAGAAATATTCAGAAACAAGCATTTCGAGTCCCACAAGTTTGTTAGTTTTTCAACATTTAAGCTAGCATTATGTTAGGATCTATTCACTGAGAGAATAACAAGAACAACAATAACATAAGCACATCACATGAGACAAGAGACACAAAGAGTTTTGGAAGGGGAAACCATAAATGGAGAAAACCCCTCAACTTCCTCTAAGATAGTATCACCACAAGATGTGAAACCCAAAACAATAAGATGACCTCCCAACACAACAACAGTCTTCTGTCTTTTGTCAAGCCAAAGTATTTCCTTCTCCAAAGGTGCGCCACACTTGAGAGAGCAAGTGATGTAATTCACAAGTGATAAATAGAGAGACTCTCACTCTCTATTTATATTCTTCCGTTGACTTGAAGTGCACTCAACCATGTAGGCTTAACTTACAATTACTTACTCGAGCCTACACCTTAATTAGTGTATAATAACCCAAGTGCCCCGAAACTGTGGGGACTTACCTAATGACTTGACAAGACTTGTTTACATTAATAATCCTCCCGATCGGAACATCGGGGTAAGACAATATGACTCAAATACATAATAGAAACATCCCGGAATAAACATCGGGTTACAATATATAAAATACATATAAGAATACATTCCAAAGTTACATATACATCAACAAAGTTGAGTGTTTCTCATATTTTTGCTACAATTACTGCAGTCAATGTTGTTACAAAGAAACAGAATCCATGTATAAAGTTGATCCAAGGATCCCCTAGAACACAGAAGACGCCAATGTTCGTTTCACTTCTTTCTATTTTACTACATATGAGGTACAAAGTACTTGTGTGCACACCAAAAAATGTTGCAATATCAAAAATTGCAATGAGGTTCCTGAACTTAGTTAGAAGTCCATCAAATCAGTGCCCCAATATTGATTACTTTCCTTTTATTCTTACCTCGAGTGACCTTGTACTAGTTGGAAATGAGGAGCACTTGGATGTTGAAGGTCCTCTGGGAGATATTTTCCTTGATTATCGAGCACATTGTCTGAAAAATTGTTGTCTGCCAATGACAGGATGGAGGAAGACTGGTGAATCTTCTTGATTTCCAGGAATTAACACTTTCACAATATGAATCTTCTCAAGAAACAACACAACCGAACGATTCAATTAACTTTCTACAGTTTTTCAAAGAGAAGTTGGAAATATTAGGTTCATTTTTTTTTAATTGTGCAAGAATTTTATTGAATGATTATCCAGGATCATTCTCAGAGAAAGAAGACTTGGAGCGTCTGAATGAAGTTGTTGAGAGTTTTGTAAATCTTATTCAAAAAAATGGATTTAAGGACAAAACCTTCAAAGAATGTTTTTGTGTTCATGGAGGAATCTCTAAAGAAGCATCAAAGTGCACGGAGAATTTTAGAGAGAGTGAGATTAACAATAAGAAACTCTTAAAAGAATCCCTTTGCTCCAGGAGAAGTGAATGTATGTATTTCTTAAAAAAAGAATTATGTTGTGAAAGAATTAAGACATTTTGGAAATTTGTTTGTCACATGCTAAGGTAGTATTTTCAATTGTATCATCTTCTGGAAAGAGCTGCATGAACTTGGCATCACCATTTGACTATTTGATAATTGATGAGGCAACCCAACTCAAAGAGGTTGAATCTACAATTGCACTACAAATTGCAGGCGTAACGCATGCATTTTTAATATGAGATCCAAAGCAGTTACCTACAACAGTAATCACTAAGGTTTGTTTTCAATGGATTTTTTGAATGACTTTTTTATTATTTAACTTTGCTACTATAGTTTTGTAAAATTTTAAGTCGATGTAAATTTGGTTCATCAGCTTGTAGGAAAAATGAACTATGGAAGAATCCTCTTTGAAAGATTGGAGAGACTTGGACACCCTCTCCATATTCTAAATATACAATATCGGATGCATACATCGATAAGTCTTTTCCCAAACATGGTGTTTTATCAAAACTATATCAAGAATGGTCCTAATGTTGAAATGGAGCAGTATGGCTATAATTATCTTACGTATGCATATACATTTATTAATGTAAGAGATGGAAAAGAAGAGAAAGATGATTTTGGGAAGAGTAAGTGGAATATCATAGAGGTTGTTGTTGTGATGTACATACTGTCTAAATTGTACAAAGGTAATTTCTATTTTCTATTCATAGATGTATGGCTATAATTATCTCACGTCTGAAATGTATGGAGCATATGCATTTCTTAACGTAAAAGATGGAAAAGAAGAGAAAGATGATTTTGGGAAGAGTAAGTGAAATATCATAGAGGTTGTTGTTGTGATTGTGATGTACATACTGTCTAAACTGTACAAAGGTAATTTCTATTTTCTATTTCTTATATATGCATATATAATTTGTATTTATTTTTCGAAGTCGTAGTTACAAAATTTCCATATTTGTAAATTATTGTTGAGAAATGTCTTATTCAATTTCAAGTTGCCATCATATTTGTATTGAAATAACCTTTTTCCTTGCCATCATATTTGTATTGAAATAACCTTTTTCCTTGATTGAGTATTTGTTTGTCTGAAGCGATTTATGTACTAATATGTTTATTAGCTGAAGCCTGATTAATTTGGTTCTTGAGAACTTGGAAATAATAGTTTCTATGCGTGGTGGCTAAAGGTAAGTGAAAAAGAAGAAATTACATTCTAAAGACTGCGTAATCTCATTGTTAAATTAAAGGAGAAAAAACGGTATAAAACAAAAAGTTGCGATTGTTGGATCTCCCGTTCTGTCAGATAATTATATGTTTTCTTTTGTAATGATAAAATATCAGTCTTCTGATAATATAGTTTCATCTTCGTTTTTTTATGACACAGGGTCATAGTCTTCTGAGAAAATAGATTTTTGTTTGTAACTTGAATAAATTTTAATAGGAATCTTATCAAACTATGACAACTACGTCTTGTATCCACATGAAAATATTTGCATCAGTAAAGCAAAAGGCGTAAGGGTATATACAATTATCCTCTTCCATGACAGTACTAAAACATAAATAAAGTCAGAGTAAGCATCTGCCTTCGGGGCCTTCGAATCCTTAATGAGCAAATAGACTTTGGCCAACAACTGGATAAGTACGTCATCCTTCCATATGTAATAGAAAGCATGCAAGGATCTAACCTCATTATCAAAAGTAGTCTTTCATGGGATCTTCCAAAGGGAGAAAATGGTAGAGATCCACAAACAGTGCCAAATACCAGGAATGCAGAGTAGACAAAATAGCTCGAATCTCTGAATTGCTATGCTTTCTAATGAACCTGCCCACTGGAGAGAGGTCGAATACTGAGACTGCACATAATACCAATAGCTCCTCATAAACTGGAAATCCCACCAAAAAAGTGCTTCACAATTTCTGAATGGTTGCAAACTGGGCAGAGCCCATTTGAAAGACCTCTTGTTTCCAACCAGGCCATTGTAGGGAACCCTTGATAGATAACCAATTACCAAACACTCGTATCTTGTACCATAAACACATAGACCATACACTATGAAGGAAACTACTGTTTATTTCTAAGAATTGTTTCAATTTTTGCTTTAAAAAAAACCTAGTATATGTGAATAGTTTTTCAGTCCCAGTCCAAAAAACGTTAAAGATGGTATGTGTATTTGCATCTATTCAAGATTTAAGATTTATGTCTGTTCAAGGCTATAAACCTGAGGTTCTCTTTTTGGCCATTTAAAATACAATAAACATGTTGTTGGTTGTTTCTCCATTAAGGTCTTTTTGATTGGAACAATTTCCCATGATCAGATCCAAATGGAATCCCTTAGTTGCTGAAATTTTAATATTACTCACTACGCAATTTCTTCCTCAGTCTACTTACCTTTTGCTTTCTCACGTCCTTTTCAATCAAAAGTCAATGTATACATATAGAATCCAAGCATAGATTTGTTTTTGATGTTCCAAGGAAATGAACTATCACAGCTTCTATAGACGAGATAACAGCTGAAAGGAATTATTATTTATGGCTGGCTTTATTGGTTGCAAGATAATGTCATAATGGTTAGTGACAACTTTTCCAAGATAAAGTTAAGTTAAGCCCTAGAAATCCTTTATTTAGCTAAAAAGAATAAAGAGCTATGCGATGGGCTAAGCTTGGTGGGATTGGACATAGAAGTCATATTAGGAATACAAGAGCTTTACAAAGGTCTACCATCCTCAAGGATCTAAATTAAACTACCTTGGATCTAGTGACGATTGTTTATGGAGCCACCGATTGTTTATGGAACCACCATGCATGCACAAGGTTATTCATGGAGCCACCATGTACATCAATGTCCTGGAGCCTGGAGCCTATAATGCTTTCTTGGAGCCCATAATGCTTTCATTCTTAGTGGATCAATGTCCTACGAGTGTGTTCGTCATGTTTAACACCAGTGGCCTATTTTTCTCATAAATGAGAATGGCGTTGATCTGAAATTTGATGTCCTACCATGCATCTTGATAGGTAGAACTTTGCAATGCACTTCATTTACAATTTATCAGTAGTAATGTATTGCAAATTTTTATATATGTAAACAACATTTCTAGACAACTTATTTGTGTAAATATATTTCTAATATATATATTTTTAAATTGCATGTCCAATGGACTTTATATTAAAAAACAACTCTCTCTTAATATCAAAATGATGGGTGATGAAGGGCATAGTAAATACCCCCTTAAGGAAAGTCCAAGTGAGGTGACGAGGAAGGGTAGTGAGCACTGAGAACCTCCTTCCTTTATTTTGGTTCATCCTTGATGGGTGTAAAAATGAACTCCCCCATCCAACACCTATATTCATTAACCAAGGCATGTCCACACTATACTTAACAATCATGGAATGAAACGTTGGGTTCAGGTGGTCCCCCCACAGTATGCTTTAGAAGCATGCTTCTCTCAGGGAGAAGGGCTCCAATATTTTCCATATCATTTGCGAGTAAGTTCAGGGGCGTTTGGCGTGGAAGTGGGAGACTTTCTTGTAACATTGTAACTATGAGTCCATCCTGTCTATTTGTGAGTTTGAGGAGGACTATCCATGCTGCAACAGTCTGATAATAAACAACGAGTATTCCCGTGTTGATGGTTTCCTTTAGAGGCTCTAAGCCTCCCAAGGCCTTTTATAGGCCCTCCTTAGGCCTTGGGGGCTTGGATACCCAACCACTAATTCCTATTACAAGCCTTGGGAGGCTTACTTAGCCTCCTAGTGCTTGCTATAGGCCCTATGGGCTTGTATAACCAACCCACAAGAGGCTTAGTCAGCAATTGGGGGCCTACAACATTGAATCTAAATTTTGTACTATGTGCATTGGCTCTAGTGACATACAAGAAGTGATCTCCCATCTCTTCATTAGACCATTAGATGTCACAAATCATAATGATATGTGGTTGAGTAATTGCATTGTGGGTGAAGTAATGTGCATCCACAATATACATTGAAACAAGCAAGGTGCATTGTAGAATGCATATGGGGTCATAAGAGGGGTATCATGTCAATATACTAGGTAGAAATATAAAGGGGTATAAAAAATCTAAATGAAAAAATGGATACATACAATATATAGTGAAAATAGGGGTTTTTTTAAATTGGGAAGGCATATTGGAAGGGGTTAAAAAAATTATTTTGGGAGGTATTTTCCAATATTTATTGAAATTAGGGGTATTGTTTCATATGCCATGAATGAACATGCTATGTTAGAGATTCATTGAGTGAAGTCCATGTGGGTGACAACATGCTCACAATGCACTCACAGTTCACATAGGGGTTCTTTCTCAACAATGCTAAAGACTTGCTTGTGCTAAAGGTACAACATCACGACTCATTCTCCAAGCCAATCTTGTGTGCATCCAAGATTGGGCCTCATGTGTTGAGGTAGGGATCTTGAGTTGGAATCAGGAACTTGGAGTAGATTATTGAGTTGGACTCAAGAATGACTAAGCCTTTCATATAAAGGTTATTCCCGATGTGTTGATGTGAATGCTTTGATTTATCAAAGTGATGATGTTGTAAAGTCTTGTTAGACAAGGCTCCAGACTTGTGTATCAAGACAGATTCTCATGTGGACCTCCAGTTATAGAGGTAACTTCTTTGCATGTTGAAGCACTAATGTTGTGTGATGTATTACTGACCATGGTCACCAATTTCTATTAAGTATCATTTAGCCACATATATAGTGAATTACTGTAGCATATGATCATTTGGTCAAGAGTAATATAACATGATCACAACATCCGACAAATCTTCTTAATATAATCTGATATGATAGACAATTAAAGTTAGCACATATTGACCATGCAATAAAAGATAACAGATAAAGATAAATGCCACATATAGAGTGAATTACTGTAGCATATGATCATTTGGTCAAGAGTAATATAACATGATCACAACATCCGACAAATCTTCTTAATATAATCTGATATGATAGATAATTAAAGTTAGCACATAATGACCATGCAGTAAAAGATAACAGATAAAGATAAATGCATAGAGAATAAGAGAATTCAAATTTCTCATGAGATGACTTCGGTTGATTAAAGTGAAACTTGAAATGTTATAAGCTTTAGTTAAATAACAATATATGCCTTGATTAAAGATTAAGTTAAAAAACAATGTATTATGCCTTAGTTAAAGCTTATGTTTTTTTTTGACAGAAGCATAGGGGTAGATTATATTAGTGCCGGGATTTAGCTACCGAAAGCTTGATACATAGATATTCAGCTACAAATATGCCGAGCCAGATCGGCTTCGAGTCATTATATCTGTCCGATGTTGGATGGGTTTTTTTTTTTTTTTTGATACGGTCTGCCATTCGCTGCTTTGGCCTTGCTCGTGGTTTCCCGTCTGACCTTGTGTTTCTTCAGCATCGGCAATATCAGCCCAGTTTGAGACTCCCTGGGTTGGCTTTGGCGACGTGGGCAGAGGTATTTCTACTGGGTCTGTTCTCTGAGCAAGTTCTTTGGGGGCGGAATCGGCTTCCTCTTCTGGTGTCGGGGTCTTCCCTTCAACTTGCTTCTCCGGAGGTGCTTCTTTCCACCAAGTGGGCCTTTGGCTTCGGGGCAATCTTCTTTTTCCTGATGATTTCTCGCAGTTACGGGCTATATGCCATGTTTCAAAGCAGACCCTGCATCTGAAGCAGAGATTCTCGTAATCGATCTTCTGGGTCCAAGAGTAGCCCTTGCCGAGGAGATTGATTTCTGTTGGGAATCCATTTTTGAAGTCCATTTCTACACAGATCCTTGCAAACGTGGTTCGGTCTATACTCTCATCTGGACAATTGCAAAGAAATTTCCCGAGACCATTTCCAATAGACTCAAGAGATTTTCCCTCCCAGAAATGCAGGGGAAGAAAAGGGAGTCTCACCCAGACCGGAGCGGTGGAGATGGAGGCCGTGGATGGGTCAAAGTCAGGGGTCCATGGCTTCATGGACAGCCCTGCTCTGCCCCAGAACCACGGCCCGGAGCTAGAAACCTTGAATCTATCAGCATTGGAATCAAAAATAGCCACGAAGAAACCCTTGGCACAAGGGCAAGCAACAATCTCACCTTCAACAAGAGGAGACCAAGCAGAAGAGATCCAGGATCCAAGATCTGCCAGGCTAGGCCAGAAGCCATTGAATCTGCAAACCAAAGAAGTCTTGCTTAACTCAGAAGCAAACTCCAGGGCTTCATCCGGCATCTGGATGGATATCGCTGGAGCTTCCGGAATGGCAGCGGGAAAAACAGAGGACTCTCCCCGACTAGAGGCCACTTCTTTGAAAGAAGGGCAGACCCTTCGTTGAGAGGCCTGAGAGTTGCCAAGAGAGAAAACCGGATCTGAAGGAGGAGGGCCGGCGCTGATCGGGACAGCCACAGAGTTCATGGCGGCTGCAACAACAATCGGAGGGCGAGCTGGAGGCCGCAAGGGCGATCTGGAGGGCGATCTGGAGGCGGATGGCGAACTGGAGGGCGATTTGGAGGCCGCCATGGCAGAGGCAACGCTGAGATGTGCCGCGAGGGTGGACTGGAGGCCGTGAGAGTGCTGGAGGGGCGGCAGGAGGCCGAAGCCCTCAGCAAAACCTAGACGTGAGCTTCAGAAACGCAAAATCGTAGAACCTGTTAAAGCTTATGTTAAAGTATTAATAAATGCATCAATTAATTAAAGGAGAACTCACATTGATCACTTCAGTAAAATCAATCAACATGATTTTAGTTAAGAACAGTTAACTAAAGTGTTAATCAAAAGGAATTAGTTAACTAAATTGTTTTGCATGATGACACTTTAGTTAAACTAAAAGATGACACTTAAGTTATGATACTTGAGTTACACCTATTGCATGATGACACTTAATTTAGCTTGTTAACTAAGTGATCCCACATCTAGTTATGAGGTGAGTTCACTATGAAGTCAATAGAGCATTATTTAATGCCAAAGAAGAAAGGAATTAGAATTGAAGAAACCAGAGCACAACAATTATTCAAGAAGGAAATATGTTATAGTTTGCATGGGAGGATAATTACCCATGCAGTGATTCACTATTCCTTGCATGGCAATGATTTTGACAAATTATTAATGTATTGAACTCATTGCAAAGTTCATCTGGTTGATCTCTCCTATTTATTTCTCCATATATACACCTGGGGTGTGTAACACCCCGGTTTTGACCTCGTTTGCATTAAATGTATATGATGTATATATTGTAATTCATCGTGGTGTGGAGCTAAAGAAAAAATATGGCACCATCGATTTGATGTTTTATGTTTCGGCGATTAAAATCGTTGCTGATGGTATATTCATGCTAGCCGGCACATTATAATTTTCAGATCATGTAAATATGCATTTTAATTTAAAAATACCGACAACCAACAATGTCAATGCAACCATAATGAAAAGGGCATGATTTTTTGACGGATAGGGGGGGAAATTATTTAACCCTTGGGGCCAATGGGGAAAATCCAAGTGTCGGTTGATAAACCCATTTAGTGGTCACCCACCCTTTTGACTTACTCACCTTTCCTTGTCTCATTCAACTACCAAATTAAAATCCTTTGATGTTAGTTGGGCAGTTATTGCATGGACAGTGGTGTGGTAGGACTGTTAGTCCTTGCCCACATGCACACTCCACCAAGGAGACTCGTTCACCCTCACGTGGGCAAGAAGAGAGGATACGACCCATTCTTCCATTTGGCCATTATCACGCAGAGAGCTGGGAAAACTACCTCACGCTCATGATTTTTGTTGTGTGTGTGAATTTCGTTGTTGAGGATTTGGCTGTGTGGGTTCTCATCCTCACGATTTTGGGTCTAGGGCGTTTTCCTGATTACCAGACGTCCATGTTGGGTTCTCTCCAAAATGGATGGAAGTTTCCTACGCGTGAATCTTATTGTTGGATTTTTTTGTACGAAGTTACCTTACCGGTTTTGTGGTTCTGTGTATTTGAATCCATCTCCACCCTGAGAGTTTGTTGAGTCTGATTTTCTTCCCAATCAGGTTGTTTCTTTCTCGTTGTTTTATGTGGTGAGATTGTGTCTATTGTTTTCCCCATGAGTTTGGGTTGTTGTTGAGTTGTTTTGGCCACGTTAGGGCCAAGAACAACTCTGAGATCGTTTTTCCCATTCAGAGCTATGTATCACCATTTTGGCTACCATAATGTTTCCTTTTTCTTCCCCAGAGCTGTGAATTGCCCGAATTTGTTGTGTGTACGCAGTGGTTGGTCTTTGGACTATATTGGAGTGGGAATGAAGGTTTGGTATGCTTGATAACCTTGGTGTGTTCGAGAGCCTCATAGACAGAGCTAGAGGGCTGGCTTTCTTCTCCACACCCCCTGAATAGCACTGGAAGGGAAGTCAGGTCCCGAGGGACTGTGTAGCAGAGAAGGAACTGATTCCTTGTGTTGGGTGTGTGTGGGTGTCCTAGAAGTCAGGCTAGTTCTAGTGCAGGTGTCCTTAGCTCTTCAGTGAGCCCACCAGCTTAGCAGTCATCTTTTTCCATCTCCCTGATGGCTTGATAAACCCAACTGTGTTGGCTTGGCTGAGTTGTGTATCTTTGGCTATGTGTGAGCCTGCTTAGTTTCCTTATTCCTTGGGGAATCATGCCCATCTCGGGGGTGGCAGTGTTTCTGAGAGATTAAGGAGCACACTGGCCTATGGTTGGGTGGAACGTTGTAGCGACATAGCTGGTTGCAGGGTGTTCTTCTTCATAAGATAAGTATTCTTATTTCCATCCCTGCAATTTACATTTGATAATGAATTACAATGAACATGCTAAATGCTTGAATGTATGGTTTTCTTCCGCGGTATGGTGATAATGTATGCAGGTTTTAGTTCAAAGCATTTCAATTTTTATGTTTATATTCATGGGGCTAATTGCCGGGATAGATAATGTTATGGTAGCATCCTCTTCGCTGGTCGGAGGGTCGGAGACATTACAGGGTGTTTGTTATCTCGTATCTTACACATGGGGTGTTGAAAGAAATATGTTATTGTAAAATACATTTTTTGTATCTATCATAATTATACTATGAATATTTGTTGGGGTTTTTCATCCTCATAGTTTTGAGGGTTTTCCCTAGGGTACATCCTTTGTTTTGGTTGAATGTTTTATGTGTATGAATGGTTCATTGTTTCAAGTCTTCGTTATTTCTGCACTTAAAGAATTAAATATCAAAGCTTAACATATTTGCACAAAATTCAACATGGTAGCATAGCTCAGGGCATGAAGGAGTTGAGTTTTGCAAGCAAAATAGAAGCCTATATAGATCCTTAGGAGTTAAGAAAAAGACTTGAAAACAATGGAATCAATCTTTGTTCAACCGGAAGCCCATATTAAGGGAAATTTGAATTTCAAAGCTTGGAAGGATAGGCTTATGAGCATCCTAGAGGAACATGAATTAGATAGCTACGTATATAATATGCTGGAGGAGCCTACAACTAGTGCAAGTGCATCAACTTCAAGAAGAACCAAGCTAAAGTCAAATAGATCATCTATGATTCGATGAAGGACAACTTGATGTTCGTGGTTACTCCTTTGAAGATCACAAAGGAATGTTTTGATACATTGAAAAAACTATATGAGAAGAAAGCCCCAAGTCAAAAGAGGGCATTGAAGAACAAGCTATGAAACCTCAACATGGAGAAGGACAAGACAATGGCCTCTTTCTTCACCAAGATCTCTCTGGTAAGAAATCAGCTTTCTAGAAATAGATTAGTGGTAGATGAAGATGATCTCCTTCAAACTGATATTGATGGTCTCCCATATCCATGGGAGACACTCTTGGCTACGGTAAATGGCCAATAGGTGCAACATAACTTAGAGAGGTTGTGTCACTATTGACTTCAAGAGGAAGGGTGAATCCAGAGCAAGATTGTATGCATCAAAGAAGAAAACCTTTCTCTCACAGCAAGGATGAAGAGAATATCGATGATTTCAAGGTTCAGAGAAATCTCTCCATGCAACAAGTTTCCATACTCTACACGAGGCTTCCTTCACCCATGCATAGATTCTCTACCTCGTGCATGGATTCAAAATTTCCAATTTAAGATGTGATAAGCTTCCGTCAAGAAAGAATATCAAGTCCTAGGGACTCCAATAATCTCCACAAGGAAGCAGGTATTAAGAGGGATCCCACAAAACAATAAAAGATAAGTATTTGTATTCTGATTATCATATGCTCTTGTAAAGAGTCATATTTGAATGTTTTTTAATATGTTTCATTGCAATTATATGTAGATCTATATTCCTAGAATTAGGAAGTATATTATGGTATAACATGATGAACATATGTTTTAGTTTTCTTTTTGATCTGTCGGACCTCAACTTGTGTGCATTAAAATTTTGTGTTAAAAGAATGCGTTCAGCAGGTTAATTAATGGAACAACATTAACAGAAATTCAATACTGAAAACAGATGGGAAACATACTGATAAACAGATATAAAGAAGCACAGAATCAAAGCGTCACAAACAGAAGTTGATAACGGAGTTCACCCCCTCCACTGGGCTACATCTCCGGGTCCCTCTCCAATGGGTACCGATCCAATTAATCTTTTTAAAATGGTACAAAACGGTTCTGGAAACAACTTCAGTAACTGTAAACAGAATGTTGTACAAAATATTTAAGACCTTTCTCTCGAAATTACAATCAGCATGCTAAGACAAAGAAAGCTAAAATATAATAGAGAATGTCAACTTCTACAGCACAGCATCTGGACACTTCACAGCAAAATTGATCTCTAAGCTTCTCATAACAGAGAAATGATACTCTGTGCTCTAACACAATCCGCCCCCTTCTCGGTGGCCAGCCTCCTCTATTTAAGAGTTTAGCGGGAGGGATAAGTAACTGATTTGATTCCCTCATCTCAGCTATTATTTTTTTATTATTATTGTTACAACCATACGCTAAGCTGAACCATGCAATTCAGCCAAATCGTTGTCTAAGCGTTATGGTACCACGACGTTCCATATTCCCGAAATGTTGCAACCAACTCCATGCACATATGTTGACTCACAACCCGTTGCAATGACCGTTACGCACATATGTTGCACCATACCATAGCGTCACACGTAACGTAACCGTTAGATGTCACCACTAACTTCGCGATGTCGCAGCAAGTGTGATAAGTCTATCGCAGCTAAGTCTGTCACAGCAGTGTGAAAATTCTGTCGCAGCCAAGTCTGTCACAACAGTGTGAAAAGTTTGTCGCAGCTAAGTCTGTCATAGCAGTGTGAAAAGTCTGTCGCAGCTAAGTCTGTCGCAGCTAATTCTGTCGCAGCTAAGTCTGTCGTAGCTAAGTCGGTCACAGCAGTGTGATAAGTCTGTCACAGCAGTGTGATAAGTCTGTCGTAGCTAAGTCTGTCATAGCAGTGTGAAAAGTCTGTCGCAGCTAAGTCTGTCATAGCAGTGTGAAAAGTATGTCACAACCTAGTCTGTCACAGCAGTGTGAAAAGTCTGTCACAACTATGTCTGTCACAGTAGTGTGAAAAGTCTATCACAGCTAAGTTTGTCACAGCAGTGTGAAAAGTCTGTCGCAGCTATATATATGAGTTAAAACATATGTTATGTTCTTTAAACCATAGATTAAATACCGTTGTACCATATTGGATCAGTGTAAATTAAAGATGAATAATCCTCCAGATCATTCCTCCCCATTAGAGAGCTTTTGGACCACCAAAAGCCTGAATTATTCTACAAGTAAGTTAGGGTATAGCTCTCTCACTTTTCCAATCTCCATCCATCTTGCTTTGCTAGAATGCATGCCCTTAAGCCCCACACAAAGGTACTCAGCATTCCCCCTTCGTGAAGTCCTTACATTTCTGTCAAGGATAACATCATCCTGCAACTCATTCATATATTCAGGTGCCATATCATCAACTAAAGGAATCTGTATATTAGTTTCCTCATCCATGATCATAGGAGGCTCATACAATTTAAGATTCTCAACATTGACAACTGAATAAATTTGCATGTATGGAGGTAAATTCAAGTGAAAAGCATTAGTGCCGATCTTTTCCAAGATCTTAAAAGGACCATACTTGATAGGATTAAGCTTTTTCCCTTCACTTTTCATTCTCTCTTTGGTGATATGTAACCAAACTCTGTCACCAACCTGAAATTGATGATCAACTCGATGCTTGTCATGCCTGGCTTTGTACTTTGCCTAGCTCTTCTCCAACTATTCTTGAACTGTCTGCTGCACTGCTTGGATTCTCTGAATGAACCTTAGCGCTTTATCTGCATCATGATGTCCATCCACTGCATCTTTGCCAAAAGAGAAGTCCATCGGTGTTTTTGGCAGATAACCAAAACAAGTTTCAAAAGGAGATCTTTTAGTGGAAGAATGCACTGCATGATTGTAGGCATGCTGTATATACTGCAACTGCTCATCCCAAAGTTTAGGATGTCTACTAGAATATCCTCTGAGTAGCTGAACCACTGTCCTGTTTACTACCTCTGTTTGCCTTTCGTTCTGTGGATGAAAAGCTATACTTTTCTTCATTTTAGTGTCCATAAGCTCCCATAAAGTCGACCAGAATTCTCCCAAGAACTGGGAATCCCGATCAGATATAATAGACATGGGTAGCTCAAAATGTACCCAAACATTCTGAAAGAATAGATGAGCTTTTTGTTCAACAGTGATCTATTTGTTACATGGCATTAAGATACACATTTTGCTGAATCTATCCACAACAACATATAGATAACCATGCCCTTTCCTATACATAGGTAGTCCCCCTACAAAGTCCATATAAATGCTTTCCCAAGGACAAGACGAAATTGGAAGAGGTGTGTACAAACCCAATTTCCTATTGCTAGGCTTACTCGTTGCACACATAACACAACCTCTTATGTATTTAGCTACAGTTTCTTGCATTTGAGGCCAATAACAGTGATTCTGCAATACAAACAATCTTTTACTTACTCCAAAATGTCCTGCAATCAATGAACTATCTGCCTCTCGGATCACATGCACTCTTTCTTTCTCTGGAATACAGAGTTTACCAAGATGATACAAGAGTTGATTATGCACATAATAGTTTTCTTCTTGTTTACCATGTGTTAGTGATGCATATACTTTCTTAAAATCTTTATCTTCTGCATATTGTTCAATGTAACTTTCATGTGTTTGAAGAATGATTGAAGCGTTCATAAGTGGCCTTGATAACATGTCTGCTACCTTATTATGAATTCCCTTTTTGTATTTAATTACAAGATGAAACTGCTGTAAGAACCCCATCCATCTTAAATGTCTACTTTGCTGTACTTTAGTTTGAGATTGTAAATATTGAAGTGGCTGATGATCAATATGTATAACTGTTTCTTTTCCCATAATATAATCTTTCCACTTCTTCACACTCTGTACTAAAGCATACAACTCTTTGTCATAAGTCGGATAGTTACTTACCGCAATAGAGAACGTTTCTGAATGGTAACAGACTGGCTTCCTCCCTTGCATCAAAATGGCTCCCATGGCAAACCTGCTGGCATCGGTTTCGATCTCAAATGGCTGCTGCAAATATGGAAACGTCAGAACTGGGGCTGTGCTGATCCTTTCCTTCAAAGTGTCGAAGGCTCTCTGATGCTTGCCTCCCCACTGGAAATTTTCTTTAATGCTTGTCAACGCATGTAATGGAGCAGCAATGGAAGAAAACCCAGAAACGAATTTTCTCCAATACTGAACCGCACCTAGAAAACTTATGATTTCAGTAACGGTGTTAGGCTGTGGCCAGTTTACAATGACAGCAACCTTGGCTGGGTCCACTCGCAGGTGGCCTCCACCAATAATATGGCCCAAATATACTAAAGAAGTTTTAGCAAACTCACATTTAGACATTTTTACATAAAGCTTCTCCTTCTTCAGTACATCTAAAACTTTCTTTACATGTATAATATGCTCTTCCTAGGTTTTGCTAAACACAAGGATATCATCTAAATATACAATTACAAAATCATTAATGAATGGTCGAAAGACATCATTCATGACCCGCATGAAAGTAGCAGGAGCGTTACATAGCCCAAAAGGCATTACAAGCCATTCATACAAACCCTGTTTTGTTTTAAACGCTGTTTTCTAGGCATCATTTTCAGCAACACGGATTTGATGATACCCACTACGTAGATCCAATTTTGTAAAATAAATTGCATGTTTCAACTGATCAAGCAAATCATCAATGCGAGGAAGAGGATACCTGTTTTTAATGGTGATTTTGTTAAGGGCCCTGTAATCGATACACATCCTCCACGACCCATCCTTCTTTGGAACCAAGACTATAGGAGAACCGCAAGGAGAAGTGTTGGGCCGGATGACCCCCTTCTCAATCAGCTCCTGAACCTGCTTCTTGATTTCCTCATTCTGCATTATAGACATCTGGTACATGGCTATGTTTGGGAGTGGCACATCCTACTGCAAATGTATCTCATGTTGAATCTCTCTTTTCGGTGGTAACCACTTCGGATCTTGAAACAAATCATCATACTCAGAAATAATTTCAATCAGTTCAGATTATTGTTTAGGATCACATCCTTCAAAATATTTAGAGATCTCATCATTCTTTACCTTAACCATCATTAACACAAAATTCTTACTAGCATTTACCAGCCTCTTCATTTGTCGTGCAGAAACTATTGTTAGGTTTGTTCTTGTCTTATGTGCTCGTACAATATACTCTACACCATCTTTAAAAAGATGATACTTATTCAGCTCTCTATAAAAGACTACTTTCCGGTCATACAAATATGGACTCCCAAGTACAATTCCACAAATGTCAAGTGGCACTACATCTAGTTCTACCTCATCTATGAACTTTTCAGTAATTGCAAACTTCAATACACATTACTTTGAAACTTGTAACTGTGTATCGTTAGTAACCCAACCAAGAGGATAGGGCTTTTCATGAGGCACAGTAACTAAATGCAATTTCTTAACCACTTCTTCTGATATCAGATTTACTTGTGAACCACTATCAAACAATGTATCAATCTTTGTATGATTTGTAATGACACAAACATTAAACAGTGCACTCTTATCTTTATCATTTTGCTTAGAAGTAGATGGAATATTTGTACTTGCACTAGAACTTGATTTTGCATCAATGGGAAGTGAGATACTTTTATTCTTACCCTAGATTTCAACAGCTGTAACCTTTGTTTCATCACCCGAGTCGGATCCTAAGTCTTGAATGACTGCTGCAATAGCTTTTGCTTTGCCTTTATCATTGTTTCCTCCAAACTTCTTTGGCCTTAACTCTGGATGAAGTTTCCAACACTTAGAGACATCATGTCCCTTCTGACAATGCGAACATGTAGGCTTTTCACCCTCTTTCTTAACAGTAGCCATCTTCTTTTTCCCCTTATCTTGACCTTTTGATTTGCTGTCAAATTTAAAAGATTTCTTCCCAAAAGTATCATTAGTATGCTTACCCCTGGCTTCTAAATGGGTAGCTTGAACACATACATCATCTAAACTACTGGGGTTAAACATCAACAAAGTATGTCTCAAATAAGAATGCATGCCACCAATGTACTTAAGAAGAGTTTCCTGTGTATCTAATGCAACATTCAGTGCAATAGCCCTCTTTCTAAATTCATGAGTATATTCTTGAATGCTTTGTCCTTTAGCTTGTCTAAACATTTGCCAACCCATGGTTAATTGCTGGATATGGCCTAAAGGATAAAATTGCTTCCTTAATACTTCAATGAATTCATTCCAAACTGAAATAATTTTACCATTCTTTCGAAGATCTTGATGAATCTTGCTCTCCCACCAAGTAAGAGCCATTCCACTCATTCTCAAAGTGGTCAGTTGAATCTTGGAAGGGTCATCATTAATGCCCTATACCCTGCAATATACTTCAAGCTGCTTGATCCAATTGTCTAACTTTTCAGCATCTAAATCTCCATTATAAATTGGTAACTCAAACTTAACATCCAATTTGAAATAAGGCATATTAGAATTTGCATTAGCATTATGTGAATGAGAAGCATGAGAAGAAGAGAAATTTTGAGTAGTATCAAGAGGATCACCATCACCTCCTACTCTTTTACCCTTTTCTTCCTGCTTCACTTCTGCATCTTTGGATGAATATCCTTCTTCTTTCTTCTTCCTTTCTGCTCGCTCATCGAGTAGAATTTCCATCATGGCTTTCATGCTCATAAAAGCCTCTAAAAACTCAGATTCAGAAATAACAGGTTTTTCCCGTTCTGTATGTCCTTCTTCTTCCCCTCGTGGAGAAGACATGGTTCTTGAGAATGTTCTCCTTGAGCCAATCTTAGGATCTTCTTCAACTAATTCTCCTTCACCATGCTTTAACCTGGACCTGGTAAGCATTCACAAACTTGCACAAGCAGTCAACCAGCTCTAATACCATAACATGATCCGTCAGACCTCAACTTGTGTGCATTAAAATTTTGTGTTAAAAGAATGCGTTCAGCAGGTTAATTAATGGAACAACATTAACAGAAATTAAATACTGAAAACAGATGGAAAACAAACTGATAAACAGATATAAAGAAGCACAGAATCAGAGCGTCACAAACAGAAGTTGATAACGGAGTTCACCCCCTCCACTGGGCTACGTCTCCGGGTCCCTCTCCAATGGGTACCAATCCAATTAATATTTTTAAAATGGTACAAAACGGTTCTGGAAACAACTTCAGCAACTGTAAACAGAATGTTGTACAAAATCTTTAAGACCTTTCTCTCGAAATTACAATCGGCATGCTAAGACAAAGAAAGCTAAAATATAACAGAGAATGTCGACTTCTACAGCACAGCATCTGGACACTTCACAGCAAAATTGATCTCTAAGCTTCTCATAACAGAGAAACGATACTTTGCGCTCTAACACAATCCGCCCCCTTCTTGGTGGCCAGCCTCCTCTATTTAAGAGTTTAGCGGGAGGGATAAGTAACCGATTCGATTCCCTCATCTCAGCTGTTATTTTTTTATATTATTGTTACAACCATACGCTAAGCTGAACCATGCAATTCGGCCAAATCACTGTCCAAGCGTTATGGTACCACGACGTTCCATATTCCTGAAACGTTGCAACCAACTCCATGCACATATGTTGACTCACAACACGTTGCAATGACCGTTACGCACATATGTTGCACCATACCATAGCGTCACACGTAACATAACCGTTTGATGTCACCACTAACTTCGTGATGTCACAGCAAGTGTGATAAGTCTATCGCAGCTAAGTCTGTCACAGTAGTGTGAAAATTCTGTCGCAACTAAGTCTGTCACAGCAGTGTGAAAATTCTGTCGCAGCTAAGTCTGTCATAGCAGTGTGAAAAGTCTATCGCAGCTAAGTCTATCATAGCAGTGTGAAAAGTCTGTCGCAGCTAAGTCTGTCGCAACTAATTCTGTCGCAGCTAAGTCCGTCACAGCAGTGTGATAAGTCTGTCACAGTAGTGTGATAAGTCTGTCGCAACTAAGTCTGTCACAGCATTGTAAAAATTCTGTCACAGCTAAGTTTGTCACAGCAGTGTGAAA
Source organism: Pseudotsuga menziesii (assembly GCA_001517045.1). Lineage (NCBI taxonomy): Eukaryota > Viridiplantae > Streptophyta > Pinopsida > Pinales > Pinaceae > Pseudotsuga > Pseudotsuga menziesii. The sequence goes on from LPNX011109688.1 coordinate 377,589, forward strand.
AGTCTGTCACAGCTAAGTCTATCACAACAGTGTGAAAAGTCTGTCACAGCTAAGTCTGTCACAGCAGTGTGATAAGTCTGTCGTAGCTAAGTTTGTCACAGCAGTGTGAAAATTCTATCGCAAATAAGTCTATCGCAGCTAAGTCTGTCATAACAGTGTGAAAAGTCTGTCGCAGCTAAGTCTGTCATAGCAGTGTGAAAAGTCTGTCGCAACTAAGTCTGTCGCAGCTAATTCTGTCGCAGCTAAGTCTGTCGCAGCTAAGTCGGTCACAACAGTGTGATAAGTCTGTCACAGTAGTGTGATAAATCTGTCGCAGCTAAGTCTATCACAGCATTGTGAAAAGTCTGTCGCAGCTAAGTTTGTCACAGCAGTGTGAAAAGTCTGTCACAGCTAATTCTATCACAGCAGTGTGAAAAGTCTATCACAGCAGTGTGAAAAGTCTGTCACAACAGTGTGAAAAGTCTGTTGCAGCTAAGTCTGTCACAATAGTGTGAAAAGTCTGTCGCAGCTATATATATGAGTTAAAACATATGTTATGTTCTTTAAACCATAGATTAAATACCATTGTACCATATTGGATCAGTGTAAATTAAAGATGAATAATCCTCCGGATCACTTTTATTAGCAAATATAAGAGCTCATGTAGTACATGTTGTTATTATTAAATAAGTAGCATATGGGGTTGCAAAACATTACATGAGATATGGATGGAAGTTGTATTGAAACATTGGTTGAAATGTTTGCACGACTGTGTGAGCTATTTGTCATTGCATTGAAATATTCATATGATTGAATTTCATGATTATCCAAGGTTGCTCATGGCTTGACTAAATTTGGCTTGCAGGGAAAGACCATATGTTGTGACCTACGAGCAGAGAATTACAAGTATTGATGGCAGATCCCAAAAGAGAAGAGGACCCAGTTTCTAGTTCTCCCCATTTAGATGTTGAGAGGGAGAATACAGAAGTGTTCACAGGTTCGTTAGCTCTTGAAAGAACCAATAGAACTGGTTGATGAACCCCCTGTTAAAAGGAGATCTGCATGGTGATCATAAACATAAGGAATCATATTACAATATTCAATAATTTTGGCATGATTCTTGGTAATACAAGTGTTGAAAAATAAAGATGAGTTGTTTCCTCAGTCAAGGAAAATACACAGTAGAGATCCTGAAGATATCCGGGACGATGGACTATAAGTCCATGTCCACACATAATGAAAAAACTGAAGTTAATTCTTCTTCATATTTGGAATGTCTCATAGTCATTTGAGTAGATCCTAGATGTACCTGGTTAGAACCAAAATGTATATATTCTTTGCATTCAGTACATAGACATGTACGACAAAGCATGTTTTTAGGTACCTACATGGTACGTCTGGATATGGACTCAAATATGTCTTGGATAGGTTATATCTGATACATGGTACAGAAAGGAGTAGTGTAACTCCAGTACATATCCATAGATGAGCATATTGCCAGTATACTTACTAAGCCTATGTCCAAATTAAATTTGAGTACTTACAGGACAAGTTTGGTGTAGTAAAGAATAACTCCTGTAGTTGAGAGGGAGTATTGATGTTTCTCCATAGGTAGCAACAGATAGATGAAATCTCCACCAGTAGGTCATGTGGTACATGACTCAAGAGTTCTCCCCACCAGTAATCCATGTAGTGTTACATGACTCAGACACCAGTTAATCCATATAGTAATATATGGCTTGAATTAGCTATGTGGTGGTACATGGATCAGTTAATCCATGCAGTTGATAAGCCATTTAGTCATCCATAGATCAAATTAGTCATGCAAAAATACCTGACTCAGATGCACGTTAGTCAAGGTACATGACTAAGCCAGGGCTTGTCGTATCTCAATTGTAATACACCCACATGAGAAGAGCTATAGTCAAGATCTCAGATGACTATCAGATAATAGTCAAGGTCTCCGAAACTATTAGTGACTATCATATACTTGAGTGAGTTATAGTCAGGACTGTTGGGGGGAAGTCAAACCTCTTGGAGATGTCATATTTCCATATAGTTGGCTAGTAGGGTACCGTAAAGAAAAAAATGAAAACAGTTTGAAAGTGGTCAGGCCTTGAATAACATCACAGAGGATGGAAATATCATAGAGAACTTCTCTAGATTGTAGAATATTTTAGAAGTCAACAAGCAAAAAGTAAGTGTTGAAGATTGACAAAGGAAAGGTGAGATTTTTTTTTTGAAATAAAATTACACATTTGATGTGTTGCGAAGGTTTGGTATGATGATTGAAAATCCACGGTTTCTAGTCTAGGGAAACTACATAAGTCTGAAAAGGTATCTTATAGGTTCCTTAATGTATTTAATACATAGTATACCTATTATATGTTATGATGTGAGTCAAATCATGTATGAGAGATTCTAACATTGAAATTAAGCATGTGCTTAGGTACCTTTGAGGTCTTATTGCTTATGGACTAAGTTTTACCTCCAGTGGTGAGGTAATGTTATTTGGTTTTGCCAACTCCAATTGGAGTGGTACTGTATAGTGGCCAGCACTACAGAAGAAAAGTGTGTTGCGGCTAGTACTACACAAGCAAAGTTTATTTTAGCTAATAGCACATAAGCAAAATATAATGCGACTAGTACTACCTATCGAGAAGCAGTTTGGCTTGAAAATATACTTGTTGGGATAAAATATTGAGTCTACATTCATTCACCATGACAATAAAAGAAGCATCAAGCTTTCCAAAAACCCTATGTTTCATGATAAGTCGAAACACATTGAGATGAATTATCACTTCACCGGAGACATGGTCCAGAAAGATAAGACTTCGGTACATTACTATTGAAGAGAAGATTGCAGATGTGTTAACAAAGCCTCTGCCAGTGACGCAGTTTAGGTACTTCCAAGACAAGTTTGGCATTGCAAAGAATGCCTCCCTCAATGAGAGGGAGTGTTAAAGATACAACATCACGAATCATTTTCCAAGCCAATCTTTTTTGCATCTGGGATCGGGCCTCATCTATTGAGGTAGGGAGCCTGAGTTGGACTCAAGAATGACTAATCCTTCTATATAAAGGTTATTCCTCATGTGTTGAGGTGAATACTTTGATTTATCAAAGTGATGATGTTGTAAAGTCTTAATAAACAATGCTCTAGACTTGTGTATCAAGCCAGATTCTCATGTGGACCTCTAGTTATAGTAGGTACCCATGGGGTGGACCTTCAGTTATAGAGGTAAATTCTTTGCATGTTGATGCCTTAATGTTTTGTGATGTATTACTAACCATGGTCACCAATTTCTATTAAGTCTCCTCTAGAGACTGGCCACCTCTAAAGTGAATTACTTTAGCATATGATCATTTGGTCTAGAGTAATATAATATGATCACAACATCCGACAAATATTCTTAGTATAATTGATATGATAGATAATTAAAGTTAGCACATATTGACCATATAGTAAAAGATAAGAGATAAAGATAAGTGCATAGAGAATAAGAGAATTCAAATTGTTCATGAGATGACTCCAGCTGATTAAAGTGAAACTCGAATTGAAACTCAAATTGTTATAAGCTTTAGTTAAGTAAGAATGTATGCCTCAGTTAAAGCTCCAATTAAAAAACATTGTATGCCTCAGTTAAAGCTTCAATTAAAGTGTTAATATATGCATCAATTAATTAAAGGAGAACGCACAGTGATCACTTCAATAAAATCAATCAATAAGATTTCAGTTAAGAATAGGTGACTACAGTGTTAATTACAAGGAATTAGTTAACTAAAGTGTTTTGCATGACGACACTTTAGTTAAACTAAAAGACAACACTTTAGTTGAACTAAAAGATGACACATAAGTTAAAAGATGACACTTAAGATATGACACTTGAGTTACACCTATTGTCTAGTGACACTTAAGTTAGCTTGTTAACTAAGTGATCCTACATATAGTTATGAGGCGAGTTCACTCTGAAGTCAATAGAGCATTATTTAATGTCAAATAAGAAAGGCATTGCAGATCATGTATTTGCACGATTGAAGAAACCAGAGCACAAGAATTATTCAAGAATGCAATTCAATATAACTTGCATGGCAAGCTAATTCCCCATGCATTGATTTGTTATTCCTTGCATGGCAATGATTTTGACAAGCTAGTAATGTATTGAACTCATTGTAAAGTTCATTTGGTTGATCTCTCCTCTCTATTGCTCCATATCTACATCTGGGATGTTTGTTACCTCTTATCTTGCACTTGGGGTGTCAACAGAAATTTGCTATTGTTAAAAACATTCTCTGCTATCTATCATAATTATAATATGAAGATTTGTCGAGGGTTTTCATCATCATATTTTTTAGGTTTTTCCCTAGGGTACATCCCTTGTTATGGTTGAATGTTTTATGTATATGAATGGTTCATTGTTTCAAGTATCCAATATTTATGCACTTAAAGAATTAAAGATCAAAGCTCAACATATTTGCACAAAATTCAACAACTTACAATGCATATAACATACAATTTAGGCCCTTGCTCAACAATGGTAACAACTCATTCCCAATGCACTCATAACTTAAGGCTCATAGCTAAGATTAATCTCTCATACTATAATACAATTGATTTTATGAAATTCATACATCTATATATTATTTAGGTGTTCAACCTTTTAAACAATGAGGGGTAATGTACTTTGGTAATCATGTTTTAATAATTCATTGATCATCTTATGCAGTTGTTTATCAATCCTTCGTTCGCTATACTTGGCATGAGTCAATTGGATGGCTAGGCTTCATCACTAGGAAGATTATCTATGGCCTATAAAAGTGGTAAGATAAGGTTGAGCGTCTTTAGGTAATAATAAGTAAATGTTAGGGCCTTGGCTACGTAAGCAATTACAATTCAACAACTAATTAATTGCCCTAAATAAGGAACTATAGGTTTTATTGGAAAGATAGGGGGGCAACTATTTATGGCATTACATCGATTGATTTGGACATGGAAAGGAAAGGAAGGCAATAGTAGAAGGCGGGAGAAAGGAGGTGTACTTAGAAAGCGAGCATTCAGGCCGGATTAAGAACAATGGCCTATGGGTTCTATGTATGAAGATAATTGCATTTTTTTTTAATATTTAGTGATCAGCATTGTCTTGAAGAACAAACATTGAGCACAAGGTTACATAACTACTCCAATGATTAGCTCCACATTAACATAATGTGCTAGAATCCTAATGCCATGCCACAATAGCATATTATGCACCTTCGTGCCCCTGAATTTTGCTTGTTTTCTATAGCTTCACACATTACTAACTAGCACATTCATTGCTATACAATATTGTGCACATAACTACCCATTAATAGGTGCATGACTTGCTTTTACATAATTTTTTCTTAAATATTCAAAACCCTAGAGCTTCTATATTAAGAAATGTATTAAAAGGTTGGATGATTCCCCATCAAACAATCCTCCAAAGTCGGAAAACAGATGATTCCGGTTGCTGCAAATATGGAGGCAACGAAAAATTAAATTTATGCTGGGCAACATTCCGTTGCCGGAATTCTTAACCCGGGTAGCCTGGGTTAAAACCAGGTTTCAAAAGCAGTTATGAATGATTAATGTTATTATAAAAGCAGTTATGCAAAATTTTATTAACTAATGCATACCATACATAAAACAAACAGATTAAACGGCTAGCATTTAGACTCATCTGTCATCAGAGTGGCGCAGCGGAAGCGTGGTGGGCCCATAACCCACAAGTCCCAGGATCGAAACCTGGCTCTGATATTATGTATCCTTTATATGAATATTCTATTTTGAATTTTTTCAGGTGGGTTTGTCGTTTGCATTTGCATATAGTCTGTCGCATTCCTGTACATATGTGTCTATTGAATTTGGATATAATCTGTTATTTGCAAGTTCGTCAATGTTTCAATATATTTATATTTTGCTATTGCTCACGGCATTCTCGCAAGAAGTATATTGGTGAGTATTGATAATTTTCAATCAATATATAGAAGCGCAGATCTTCACCAGCATACTTTGTATATGTTTTATGTGGGTATCAAAATTTAATGTACATTAAAAAAATTCTGTTGTACTAGTATGTCTTTTTTAAATGTTTAAAAAAGCTTGCACCATTGTAAACTAGCTACATTATTTATTAAAAAAATCTTCATTATTTAAAATTAGAATGTTATATGTTCAAACTTTAAAAAAAATTATAGATATGTGTTGATTATGGTTTTGACAAAAATGCAATAAAAAAAAATAATGATATCAAACGATCAATTCTTTAGAGTCTTCATTCCAAGTTCAGTGAGGCAATCAAAGTGCCCGATTACAAGCAGAATTTCCTTGAACATGAACAATTGCATTTGTAGTGAGGACATTATTGTGTAAACTTGAGCTCATAATTACAATACTCATGAGAAGGTGCTACACAAGAAGGAAGTTTCCTTGTCACAACCAAATGACCATCTTCACTTTTGAAGGCAATAGGTAGAAATGTTGCCATAAGTTCTCCTTTGTTATTTGCCATAAATCTATATTTTATTTATATTTTGATTATTGGATTGAAATATGCTACCTTTACATTTGCATTTGAATAATTGTGTAATGAATTTTAAGATTCTAATTGTAGATCGAAATCAGATGCATAAGGTATTCTGTTAATACAAAAATACCGGAGGCTCTTATCCGAGGAAAGATACCACGTGCATATGGTAGATAGAAATTGAGGGCTAGTATTGTAATATGTCATTTTCCAATAGCCATCCCGGGACAATGGTTTTTTACCATGAACTATATCTCTTTAATGACACCCTAGTATTATGTGGTTGTTCAAAATGTAAAAAGTTGAAGGTGAACCTGTTGCTGCCGCAACCTTTTCCCCGACTTCAGTTTTTCACTTAAATTCTGGGACCCCTCCTTATCTTGATTTACTTGAATCTAAGGTTGAAATTTTGGCGTCTTTGAGTATCTTTGCTTTAAAGTTGAGCGCCCGTCTTGTTGGCTGGTTGCGTTCAGTTCAATGTGAGTTGCGAGATCGGTTTTAACACTTTTAAGAGTGTGAAGGTTTACCTTAGCGAAATTTTGGTTTTTGGCCTCATTTGAGCCTTAGCGCTGTTAATTCTTCCCTTTGGATCGGGCCTCTTTTGGAAGAAGTGGAGTCTTATATCACTCGCCGTTGCGGCTCTTAGACCAAAGTCTCCGTCCGATCCACTTCTCTCCGACGCCCGATTCGGGTTGTGAATCGCTTGCCCCAGAGTTCCCGTTCACCCGACGTTGCGGCTGGGGAGATAAAGTCGGGCCCCGACGTGAGTTTCACCCGACACCCGAACTCCGCCTTATTTAGCCTCCGTCGCCTTTTTTGTAGCCTGCGTTCCGTCCGCCGTTGCGGGTGGCAGAGTAGTCTGTCGTCCAATCCACTCCTCTCCGCCGCCCGATCACCTACAACGCCCGTGTTTCCGCTCCCCCTCTTCTGGCACTCTTCCGCCGTTGCAGCTCCTGGAGCCTTCTCCCATCCGGTGTAAGAACCTTGTCTCATCCGATCTAAGAACTGCCCGACTGCCGATTTACCTTTTCGTTGCCATTCCGAGCTTCCGCAGTTCCTCACCCGGATGAACTAGGCTAGCTCGTTGTGAATATATCATTATAATTTTAAAATTATGGATGCCTAATGTCTGAATTCAATGGATAATGCACCAAGTTTGTATGCAGAGATCGTCTCATGAATCGCTGAAGCAGAGCATTGCGCCGGAAAGGACAACGTGAACGAATGACCGAGGCGCCGATGGGACATTTTCTTTTTAGCGGTTACTGTCAGAAAATAAACGCCTGTGGAAATGATGGAGAAGGTGAAACGACCAGGAAAGAAACTAAATCGTCAAGGGCATTGAAAAGACGCGTTGAGGGAACCCAGAGGACATCAGTTGTAGTTTAAATAATGGGAAGCTCGATGAAAGGAAGGCTTTTTCCCTTAGAAAATTTTGTAATTGTTGACTTGTAAGAGGAACTATTTCGTTTTGCGAAGTGAACTGCAATTTTGTCTGCTGGAAAGAGTAAAGAAGTGAAATGTACCAATGCTATTCAATGAATAATGCTGAAGAAGAACTATTTCGTGTTCAGCTGTATTTCATGCGCTGTAAGGATATTTGATGTTTCGAACCTAAGTTCTTGTTTATTATTCTGCAGTCTTTTCTGGGATGCATTTGCTCTATGAGTAATAATTGTTGTTATAGAATGATCGGCTAACTGGTTATTTGAATTTTTGTAGTTTTCATGTGCTGTGGGAAAAGTATCAGCTATCTATGATTTTTCTTACCGTATGTGATTTTGTATTGCTCAGTTAAGATGATAGCCTCGCTCCCTAGGGATAGTTTAGATAGTTAGTTATTTCTGTTCGTATCTGGTTTGTTTGCTTGTGAGCATAAGACGAGAGGTAAGAACCTGCGCATCACTTTGTGACCGCCCCCTGCATTTAAACCAGCCTGCATTTAATTAGGCACGTGTATATCATTCCTTTAAGTCAAAATACAAAAACTCGGTGGGCCGGGCCGCAACCGGTAAAGCCTTTGTTTGTTACTTTGACCTACGGTAGCCGGACCGCAAACCGGACGGATTCCCTATACCAAACAGTCAGCGGTCTAGTTGGGAACGCTGATTGGGGAGAATCCCTTACTGTTGCCGCCTGCGAGTTTCTAGGCCTCAACAGTTTTTGGCGCTAGAAGGAGGGCCGCCAATGCATGGTTGGCCGAGGAAACCCATTTTCCCGAGAATATTCCGCTGGTTACAGTTCTGGTAGTAGTGTACCACGCAATTCAATTCCGGAAGAAGAAGAAAGAGAATATCTGTACCCTGTCCGCAACGAGATTGTTAACGATCTGAGAAGACATACCAGGGCATACTTAAAGAAGATTGGAGGATTGCCTGTCATTCCTGAATTGCCTAGAAGAGAATACAAGAGGAAAGACCGTCCTCTAAGAGAAGACTCGGTGTTGGTTGGAGACTGGCAAGAATTGGTAGAGACTACCTTACAAGAAGTAGAGCTACCTTTGAATCAAGAAGGCCCTGAGACTCCTTACACTTCTCCTATTCACACCCCAGTTGGTTCACCTCCGCA
>LPNX011109716.1:0-50701 GCA_001517045.1 Pseudotsuga menziesii
AGGCAACGAAATAGTAAAACAAATATGCAAGAAATCTTTCAAACAGTCCATGGAAAAGATAGAAAAACAATGGATAAAATGCACATACCTTCAACACTTTCTCCACAAAAATCCTTGGTTGAGATGCTAAATGGTGTTTGAAAGCCTCCAAAGGTATTGGTGGTCTCCTCAAGCCCTTCTCCTCCACTTCCAACAAGCTCATTTGCCAAATGACAAAAAAAAAACCACTTTTTTCCTTTACTAGGTCGCGGATTGCCTACCTAGGCGATTTTTTCCATCGACCCGCGAGTTTTCCTAAAAAATCGCGCCTCCACGAGTTTTTAAAAAATCGCGATTTTTCCTCGACAAAAAATCGGCTAGAGGAAAAACTCGCGACTTTTCCGATTTTTGCCGATTTTCCAGCGATTTTTTCAAGACTGGTTATCACACAACTTGTCGTTGCCCCACACATGGTATCCTATTCAGGACGGTAGAGGGGACGGGCAACTAAAGAGGTGAACTACGAGTATCCCAACCCCCAGATATGAATTAGTTGTCACGTCGGTTAGGACACCCTTCGCTTTATGCCACAGATAAGCCAAGTGACAAAGGGGGAGACCTTGATCTAACCTAAAAGCAAAGAACTAAAGCTAACACACCAAATCAAACTATAGAAATAGAGTACATAAGGTGAATAGCTAAGAAACCCTAAATACGAGAAGAATAGCCACTGATAAGGATACTTTGGACAATCAGGGTTTATAAAGTGAAGATGTAGCCCAAAGTGTTTACATTTAGTGACTGTATAGCTATTATTATGTATATCTAGGTAGTAAGTGCTAATGCAAATGATCAATGCCACTGCCATAGGGGGATTGGAGGTGGAAAATGAGAGTATGCCCAGAGTGATGGCATGGGGATGGATTTAACAGTATCTAAAAGCACAAGCCAAAAGACGGATCATAAAACAAGAAAATTAGTTGTAAACCCTAAGAGGGTGTTTTGCCCAAAGAAGAGTGCCTTGACCACAGGGAAGATGGAGTCCCTAATGATGACGTTTTTAGAAACCCATCTAGCTCTAGGGAAGAGTGAAATAACCCAGAAAAGTTTCACCAAAAATCCTAACAGAATGACCCATATAATTTTTTGAAGGTTTTAGTTATGGTTTTGATTATTCGTCGAGTGGATTGGAAATTTAAAAAAAGAAATACCTGGAAATCTTGTAAATGTTGAGTGCAATGACACTTTACCATGGTTTAACATAATTCCAGACGAATTTAATGAAGTTCCAAGCCAAAGCGATTTGCCTAGGTTGAGCTAATGCGCCCCTCTTCCTACAAGAGCAACCTACGTTAAGTTAGAATTGATCCACAGAAAAATAAACTTCTCCTTATCCTAGCGATAAAAGTGAAAAACCAGCCACCTGTAATGCACCAAATGTGCTAATAAACTGTTAAAAGTATAAAATTTAAGTACTTAAATGATAAACTAAGTCACTTGACACGAGGACACAGGACACGAAGGACACGAGGATTCGAGTGTCCGACACGGACACGGTGACTCGCGAAATTAGGACACGTAGGACACGTTATATATATATATATATATATATATATATATATATATATATATATATATTAAAAATATAGACATATAGATCCAAATTTTTACAAATATTCAATAGAAATCAGAATCAATGCACATTTAACATTAGTAATTATACATTTGCGAATCAAATTTGTAATCACAATGAGATTATGCGACACATAGGTAATTCATGATACTCATTATAGTCATAGATCAAGATGTCAATACTCAAGAGTCATAACCTATTTCTCATTAAGTCATCAAAATTAAAATGTATTACATAAATGTTGGAATGCCATCGGAAAATGCCAAATAGACTAATAGTAATAGTAAATACAAAAAAGGCTAGATCAAGATGGAAGAATGAAGAATCTCATCTATCAATAGTCTTGAAAAACATGTAGATTAAGATGGAAGAATGAAGAATATAATCTATCAATAGTCTTGAAAAACATGTAGATCGAGATGGAAAACGTGTATTGGAATCATGAAACATTGGTGACAGCGCGAGACGCACGTCTCCGAAATCATGACACTTCAAAAAGTTGTGTTCGACATGCTTTGTCAGCATGTCCGTGTCAGACACGCGAACATGGGACACGCAGGTTGTTTTGGACGTGTCCGGTATCTTAGGTTAGAATTATTGTTGTGAATTTGTGATGATATGGCACAACCCAGCCTTTCTAAATAAGCCCACAATTTATTTGCAATATGAAAAACAAGTTTGACCTGATGCTTGTCTTGAAGAGCTTGATATTTGGTCCATGTTTATACGAGTATGTCTTTGAATGGCAATTGGCAACACATAAAGTGCTAGTGATCGAAAATGAAAGCAAACCTCAAATGGCCAGTGATAAGTAGACACAGGGGTGTCTTGTTCTAGTTGCCTTGAGTTACATGAAGGTAAGCAACCCACTGCTTTCCAGACTGCTAATTGATATGCAACACATGTACATGAGTCTTGTTGATGACTTGTCTTCCCATAAATTAAACGATGGGTATATGTCTTGCCTTGATGATGCTCACAAAAAATGACAGAGGAAGTGGGAAACAAAATAATATCCAAACATGTTGAAAACATAGCCGTACTTCCTAGGTGGCTAGTTATAGGTGATCGAGGTTGCCATCCTAGACTGTCTGCATACAATCAGAGAGTAACCCACAAACCCATTATGATGCTATTGATGGCACTCGAATACGCTGATGTAAAATACATTTTAATTGAATAATGTGGATTGGCAACAAAGTGCACACCACCAAATGCAAATCTTTAAACATTTTTCCGGATGACTGACTATTTAAAAAAACCTTCAAGATGTTGAAAAGTATTTGTAAACCCCAAAATATCGTCTATTAGGGTTTTTTCTTTGTTTTCTTTTAGTTCAGGAATTTATTGGGTTGGTGGTGGTTTATGAGGTAGTCTGTTTGGGAATGAATTTTATTGGGTGGTGGTGGTTTACGAGGAACTCCGTTTGGGAATGTTGTTATTGTGTGTTATTTATCATATCAAGCTATTTCAGTAAAGATTATACATGTTAAGTTATTAGAGACACATTAATGGGTTCACCTCTTCATAAGGAATGATGATGAATTTAGTTCACGAACTTATTGGGTAGGTGGTGTTTTATGAGGAATTCTGTTTGGGAATGTTGTTAAAGTGTATTGTTTATCATATCAAGGTATTTGGGTAAAGATTAGACATGTTAAGTTGTTAGAGCCACATTAAGGGGCTCACCTAATAAGGAAGAGTACTAATTTTCAAGTAGATCTCACCATGTCAGTTATGATCGCATATGATGTTTATTGCTAAAAGGATTCCATGAAATTTGTAGGATGATAATTGATTATGACTAAGTTGTATGGATTCATGCCCAACTTTGAGGGTAGGTTGCTTCTTAATTGTATTTCTAACATTTTCCCTTGTAGTTGGAGGAATAAGAGCTTCGTCAATGTTTACAATCCATGCAAAATAGAATTGATATTCTATTGAAGTGGGAAGAGGAAAGAGTTAAAACACATTATTTACACAAGGGGTCATTTAAATAAACTTGCACGCTTTGACTCTTGTTATATAAACCACATCATACAAATAATACATGATTTAATGTATTCTATTTTAGGGTTCAATACCGAGGGTATTACATGCCATGTGCTGTTGCAAGAAACAATGAGGTCAAAGAATATAATGTTGTTGCCATCCATGAGGGGAAAAGTGGTTTCTTATGTTTGAAACTTTCCTTCCTTTCCTTCGATGCATGTCTAGGGGAGGAATAAGTTGAAATATAATGCTTTGGCCAATAGTGTTCCCAATCCATCGGTGACACGTGGGTAGTGTCAATCCTATGGAAACTTAAAGCATGCATGTCCCAAGAGGTCTAGATAATCATTTAAGGGCATAGTCGAATGATTGTTTGGAAACAACATATCTTAATTTCATTTTACATTCTTCCATGTAGTTGGAAGAATAGGATTTTCTTCAGTGTTTTCAGAGAATCATTTAAGGCCATGAAAGAATGATTGTTTGGAAGCAACTTTCTTAATTTCGTGTTTTGTGTCCCTAGGAAAAGAGATAGAGACACGGTTTAAAAGTTTTGTAAAGTTGTGTTTAAAACATAGTTATGTTCATTTAGTTATAGGACACAAGTTATTTTTTTAATTGAAGTGTATTTTAATTTTAATTCAGAACAAGGTGTTGGTTATACTCGTAGACAATTAGATTTGTTCCAATGAATACAAAATAGCTTGTTATTTGTTTACTAGAGTTAAGAACTTGTTACATAGATATAAAACTATTATGCAGCCATGTTAACATTCACCTAATTATTTGAGATGTAGGGGAGAAGACCGTGCTATGATCTTTTTATTCTTCTCGAAAGTAGATGGAGTCTATTACACTTTGTTCGACATTGCTCCTTGATGGAGTGGGGGTGTTAGAGCAATGTCATTACGTTTGCATGCATTGTCTTGAGTCTCTTTGGGAATCTAGTATTTCCTCACCAGAGTATATATGCATATGAGAGAACAAGTCCTCTGAAACATCTAGCATGAACTTGATAGTCTCCAATGTCTTGGCAATAATTTGAATGGTTGCGTTGTTGGTAGGTCTCATGTTATTTGCTTTAGAAATCTCCATGGCTTAAGTTATATGCATCATGGCCATTAGATGGGTTTTGCTTAAATACGTCTTGACATTGTCTTCATTATGATTGACTATCTGCATGGAGTCCAATTTGACAACTTTAGAGGGGATGTTTGACACTTGAGGTAGATGCAACATGACATAGGTCTAATACTTAGCGTAACAAAAAATACTTCAAGGCAAGAGTCAAGTGTTTGAATTGGTCAGGAAAAAGTCTAGGAAAGCTTGATAAAAACATGGGAAGTACACATTTTTAAAAATATGCACAAAGACTAAAATGTGCTAAATGGGCCTTTTTAGGTTATAACTAAGCCTAGCAAACTTTTTTTGGTTGACGTAACCAAACATTGTCAATTGTTTGAATTGGCCTCCGAAAAGGTTGGGGAAAGTTTGATAAAAACTCGAAAAGTTTGATTTTTTTTTTTAATTATGGACAATGGAAAAGAAAAGCTAAATGGGCTTTTCTAGGCTAAAGATAAGCTAAAGATAACCAAGTCTAGCAAGGTTTTTTTTTTACCTAATCAATCATTGTCAAGTGCTTGAATTGGCTTAGGATAAGTTGGGGAAAGCTCTATAAAAGCTTGAGAAGTACAAAATGCTTAAATTATACACAATGAAAAAGATGAGCTAAATGGGATTTTGTAGGCCTTTATAACTAATCTTGTCAGGCTCTTTTGTTGACCTAGTTAATGAATCATGAGTGTTCTCTCATTGAGGATTTGACTCAACAATTCATAAGGACTTGTTTGGGTAATGAGATGGGCAGTCAGGGGATTGACCCACTATTTGTTAACTATGTAGCATGGTCTTCTTGCTGAATGGAGATACTAATCATGACTTTTTCTTTCTTTACCTCGTAATGAATTAGACCTTTCTCCCTTAAAAATGGCAAGCCCTTTGGTTATGGACCAACTATTGCATAAAAGGTATGTTGTTATGGAAAGCTCTCTAATCTAATGAACATAAAGTGCAGAACACTTTCTATAAATGTAATTGAATGCAAAGAGAATAATCCACAACTATTACCATAAATGAACATATATGAGACCTTCCTAACTCCCTTTTCAAGTGAAGCGATCCCACTGCTAAGAACACTTCCCTATTAGAAAACCAATGCCAAGCATGATAAAATAAAAAACAATTAAACATATAATGTTAAGGAGTATCAACTAAAGGATATGTAGAAGCAGAGGCTAAAGTAATTGATAATAGTCCACCAACTAAATCATATGCCAATTAGAGGCTCTAAGTAATATAGAAGAGTTCACATGTTGCAAGAGGCTTTTGGTTGCATTTCCATGTGATTGAGTATCTCCATGGAGTTTAGTTTAACAACTTTAGATGATATGTTTGACACTTAAGGTAGATGCAACGTGACATGGGTCCGTGACTTTCTTGACAAAAAACACTTCAAGGTAAGAGTCAAGTGTTTGAGTTGATTTGAGAAAGCTCAATAAAAACTTAGCAAGTACAATTTAAAAAAAATATAAGAGCTAAATGGGCTTTTCTAGGCTACTATAAATAAGCATAGCAAGTTTTTTGTTGATCTAGTGACTTACTAGCAAGTGTTGGAATTGGCTTGGGAAAAAGTTGGGGAAAGATCAATAAAAGCTTGAGAAGTATAATATTTTTCATAATATACACAATGACAAAGATGAGTTAAATCGGTTTTTCTAGGATTTTATAACTAAGCCTAGCAATTTTTTTCGTTGTCTTTGTCAATCACTAACTGTTTAAATTGGTTTGGGAAAAAATTGAGGAAAGCTCGAAAAAAGCTTGAGAAGAACAGAATTTTAATTATACACAGTGACAAAGATGAACTAAATGAGTTTTTCTAGGATTTTATAATTAAGGCTAGAAAGTTTTTTTGTTGACCTTCCCAATGACCTATGAGTATGCTCATATCAAGGAATTAACTCTACAATTCATAAGGACTTGTTTGGGTAGTGAGACAAGGAGTCATGGGTTCAACCCATGAGTGTTTTAACTATATATCATGGTCTTCTTGCTAGCTGCAGATGCCAATCAAGACCTTTCCTATGTTTGCCACTTAACTAGTTAGACCTTTCTTTGTCAAAATGCGCAAGGCCTTTGATTATGGCTTAGCTAGTCTATGCAAGGCATGATGTTTTAGTATCCTCTCTAATCTAATTTATGAACATAAAGTGCAAAAATACAAATGAGTATGGAGTAGATATGAAGAATGAAATGCAAGATGCAAATAGCTATAGAGATGTAGTCAATGAATAGTCCATCACTATCACCATAAATGAACCTAAAGAAAACCTCCTAACTCCATGTTAAAGTGAAGCAACCCCACTATTAAGAACACTTCCCTCCTAGAAAACTAGTGGTTAACCTTGATGAAATAAAACACCTTTAAACATATGCTAGTAGGAGAATTGTCCACCGACTAAATCATTTGCAAAAGTAGAGGTTCTACGAATAGAGAATAGCCCACCAACTAAAGCATATGCTAAATTAGAGGCTGCATGTAATTGAGAATAGTCCACATATTGGAAAGAGTCCTTTGGCTACATACATTAGAGAATTTTTTTGGTAAAAAATGGGTCTAAAAAAAATGTACTATCAGAATCAATTGTATAAGAACTAATATGATTCAATATGATGATGTCAGCCATAAGGGAAATAGATTTGAAGAAAAATGAAACAAATTACTTTTTTTCTCGTATTTTCAACTTATCTCCTTCTAGGTATACTCAAATTTTGAGTGTGAGCACTTGTCAGATGTGGAATTAAATTATGCATCCAATGAGTACCCGCTCAACATACTTTTGAAAGAGATTTGATAGTGAAAAACTCAAAATACATAAAATAAAATAAAATAAAAAAATTATTTGCTCCAACAAAATATGTTTATTTATTTTTAATGTAATTCAAGTTTTTTCCTATTAGAGGTGTAAAGTATTTTTTTTTTTTCACACCGAAAAAAAAACACTTGTTATTCCATAGAATCAAAGTTGTTGGCAACATTTACATAAAAAAAATCATTACAACAGTGAATAAGATTCACCAACAAGATTAATAATTCCACCTATATGGACAAATTAATCTAGCCTTCATTACCAATATCTACTATGACCACTTAAGAAGTAAATCTCAATCATGACATGCCCACAAAAGGTAACAGTCATGGATGCCCCTCTAAAACTCAAACAAAAAGCTAATCTCCATTAAATAAGTTTAAAGATCCTGAGTAATAACAATCTCCATCTTTGAAGACTTCAAAATTCAAAATACCATTCAATTCACCAATTCCTTTCTTGGACAAGTGATATGCTTCCACATTGAATTCTCTATAAATGTGGCTGAAAGAAATATAAGCAAAATAAATTATTAGATAGTTAACATAGGCCATCCAATGTTCCATAACCATTGAATGAATAGAAGTTAAACCATTCACCCAATCAAAGATAGACTTGGAGTCATCAACAATATGAATACATCTGAGTAATATTCTTCTTAAATACCATAATAGCCCCCAAAGAGCTAGGAGTTTTTCCCAAGTGTTTGTTTCACGACCAACCCCCATCCAAAGATATGTCCTAACAAAGTCACTTTGCATAATGACCATACCTGCATCGCACCAAACACCCTCTTGAACTCCATCGAAAAAGCCTATAATCAAATTCTCTTGAAAAATAAGCTAAGTAATCCTCCTATTAGAAGCTTGAACACATTTGTTGCAACACTCGTTCTAAATGGGTACTCATTAGATGCAAAACTTAATTATGCATTTAATGAAAGCTTAGACTTGAAATTTGAGTAGATTTACAAGGATATAAGTTGACAATACAAGAAAAAAATAGTTTATTTATTTTCTTTAAGAAATTGACATCTTTTATTTTATTATTTCTTTAGGAGGTTCATTTTAGACATCAAAATTCCTCTAATAATAATTGTTTTTTTAATAATGGGAACAACCTACAAGCCAGATATGCCAGTAACTTGTGACTCGGCCAGGGCCGAGATGTTCCAAAGCCCAGCTGAGTGGACCTCTATCCTAGGGGTCACCTGCCCTTCAAGCCTTATCACAACGGGGCAATGAACAAACCTACCTGCTCTAGGTTTTGAAATTGTGATCTCCATGGAAACAACATGTGTTCTTAACCATTAGACCCACTCGGATGCCCTTTTAATAACAATTATCTTCTCATAAAAGATAAATGAGAATTAAAACTACTAACAAATTATAATAGTCATGCCCATAATCAAAGAGAACAAATTATAATAGTCATACCCACAATCAAAGAGAAAACGTAGACATGAGAAAGTAATTCACAATCCATCATAAATCTGCGAGAATACGAACACAATAATAGCCAACAACGTTTTTTATATCAACACATGAAAATAGTTTACAATGTAAGAATATAACCTTTTGCTTGAGGGCGTGGGTTCTATTTAGAAGTTTAACGTGAAGGCATGGGTTCTATTTAGAAGTTTAACGTGAGGCTCTTGGCCTTCCAACTTTCCAATTGTTTGGTTACCCTAAGCTCTTCAATTACTTTTGGCATTCAACCTTTTCCAAGTTTTGTCTTTGTCATGTTTACTATTCAACATTACAATGGATAATATTCTATTAAAATATTCAATTACCTTTTTTTCTCAATTAAGGTGAGGTCCATTAATGGAAGACTTTTTGTTTCATTGTACACACATGTTGAGTGCAGGTGAAAAATATATTGCAGGCTATACGATATTTAATGCGGTCGTCGTCGGAGCGTGGGCCATTGGATTTGCAAGTCTTATGATTTGGACAGTAACTCCTACTTACTCGCTTGTACATTCAAGTCCTTTTGGATTTTCATTAAATATTGGTTGTATAAGTGTATAATCGAGAGTGAGTGGTTATGGAGCTCTGTAAAAAACATGGAGAGCAATAAGCATCCCGCAGCGCAACAATTAATGCTGCGGCTGTGGGGCACAGCAACCGTCGAATTTGATCCGACGGTTGTTGTGCCCCATAGCCGCAGCATTAATTGTTGCGCTGCAGGGTGTTTATTGCTCTCCAAAAAACATGGAGTTATGGAGCGGTCTTTGAACCAGTGAACATTGGTGTGGTCTGAGGAATGGAGCTGGCCCACGTGGATCCCGCTAGTTGCAGTAAAGGTAGTATAATTTAGTTATTCTCAGCTTCTAGGTTTACCTAGGGTTGATGTGCTGCAACTCCCTTCTTATTCTCTGCTTTCGTCGATGGTTTTTCTAATGCCCTAGGTTTATACTCAGAAGTTGCGAAGGTATATGTTCCTTTATTTAGGGTTTCATCTAGGGTTTATCCTCCTACGGTTTATATACATGTGATTTGTCACTCTCTTAGGCCCTCCTCTGCATATCTACTATTGTTTTCTTCTTTTTGTGAGCCTATAGGAAGCCTGGGAACATAGGTCGGAAGACAATGAATCCCTCTTCACGGACCTCGGGTCTTGCAAACCTGTTCACCACGTCGGGGGATGGCACTAACTGTCTATTTGACCTCCTTTCCTCTGCACATTTTGCTTCCCTTGGAAACCACCTAATGGGGACTGGCCCTAGGCCGAGATGTGGGAAAGCTCCAGTTTCTCCAACCGAAACTGTGAGCTTGGCTGAGATATTTAAAAAGAAATGTGTCAAAAGGAAGAGCAGTCCTTTTAACCTTACTCTAGGGGAAGACACACGGATGTCAAATATCATCCCCCTCACAGATTTAGCTTTGGTCGAACATTTTGGTGGGCACGAGATCTCTGTGAAGAATTTCAGGTTTTGGAAAAAGAATCTATGGTTCTCAATCTTTGGTTACGCCCCAGAAAACTATGCCCTAACCAAAGGCTGGCTTGCAATTATTCTACAGAACACTGCAAATGCTAGTTTTATTTGGTTTTATCCTCAATGGGAGCAGGATGATGGGTAACTTAGTTATAAATATTATCAAGTGGTGCCATTCATTTAATGACAAGCGATATGGGTCAAGCTGCCCGACCTACCTTCAGAATTGGGGTCGGAAGACATCTTCGAGCTCATCGGTTCTCCCATTGGTATCTTTATTAAAGTTGATTTCTCATTTATGGACTTAGGTCTAATGACAGTGGCCAAGAACCTTGTTGAAATTGATTTACAAGATGGATTATGGGACGAAATGACCATTTCAAAGGGGGATTATCATCATAAGCAAACCTTGGACTATATTGGCATCTTGTTTTGTTGTAACATATGTCACATCTATGGCGGCGTGGTCAAATACTGTAGCCTATCGTTTTCCAGAAATTTCTGGCACAATGATCACTCTGACCTAGTTTCAGATGCTCTGTCATTTTTTGGGGGCTCTCCATATGTGCCTCGTAAGTCTCCAGTAGCGGTTGTCCCTCCGTTGGTACCTGAATTATCCGCATCTGATGCTCCTGTAGGGTCCTGTGCTGATGTAGCAATCAACGAGCAGGTTTTTGGCTCCTTTGATGTTCAACCTAATGATGTTTCCTTAAAAAATGATGGGACAGAAGGTAAGTCCTTCGGTGTTTAGGGGCACTGTTTTTCATTGATTTTGACTTCATTACCTCCTTCATTGTACATGATTTATCCTCTGGCTCTCTTGGAGTCAGTCTTACTTGCCACTTTTTCTTGTAAATATGATTCCTCACATATTTCTTATCAATGAAATTGCCTTTCTGTTGGCTCCTTGTATTCAACAATGGATCAGCGAGGGTGGTTTTTCTGATCATCATCTAGTTTATTTGGATTTTAGGTTTTTTCCAGCCAAACCCTCCCCCCTTTCAAATTCAACTCGGCTTGGATTCAACATGACTCCTATATGCAGTTGATATGGAAGACATGGGATCCATATGTACCTGGCAGTCCCTCCTTGGTTGCTGCACAATTGTCTCATAATATCAAATTAGTTAAGAAGGAATCCAGGTATTGGGCTTCTGAACATCATCGTGTTATTGAGGCGGATCTCTCCCTTATTGAAAATAAGCTGTCCAGTTTTTCTTCTACCCACCCACATGGTTTTTCCTCTCTGGACCAAAAAGCTTATTATATGGATCTGGAATTTAAAAAGAAAAATATCATTGTAGAAAAGGAACTCTCCATCTGACTTAAGATCAGAGTCATATGGATTCAACATGGTGATGGAAATACCAAATACTTTCACAACTTCTATCAGAACAAGTTTTCAGATAACACCATTTGGCAGCTAGATAATGGGGTTGGTCAGATGGTTTATGGTTTTGATGATATTGTTGCGGTAAGTACCTACCATTTCTCATCAATTTTTAAGGAGAACCATGAGACCTCTCTTAGGGATATGATGGACCTTGTGACCTTTTATCCTAATACTATTTCGGTGGAGCAGAATGATACTATGTTTGATCATGTTTGCTTGGGGGACGCCATACACTGTATGAAAGCTGATAAAATTCCGGTGCCAAACAAGTTGCCTATTGAATTCTCTAATGGGTTTATGGAGAATCTTGAGGGTGACCTACTTGCGGTTGTAGATGAGTCAAGGATGCAAGGTAGGATTCATGGAACTTTTAACAACACTTTCATTACCCTCATTCCAATGAAGGACAAAACCACAAGCTTAGAGGATTTCCAGCCTATCTCTCGCTGCAACGTTGTGTATAAGATCATTGCAAAGGTAATTGAAAACATAGTCAAATGCTTTCTATCAGGGTATATTAGTGTTGAACAAATTTCTTTTCTCAAACATAGGCATATACATGAACCCATTGCAATCACACAAGAGGTTTTGCATTCTGCAAAATTTCGAAATTCCCTTTGGCCCTTTTCAAGGTTGACCTTTCAAAAGCATACAATCATGTCAAATGGACCCTGTCTAGATTAATTCTTATTCAGATCGGTTTTTCTTTAAACATGGTCAATTGGATTCTAGCCTCCTTTCAGTCTGTATCGTTTTCAGTTCTTATCAACAGATCGACTGCAAACTTCTTCAGGGCTAGTCGTGGTCTTCATTAGGGTTGTCCACTTGCTCCATTATTATTCATTTTATTGATGGACAACCTAAGCTGCTTGGTTTCCAATGTTGTTTATACTGGGATTTTCAAAGGTTTTCGTTTTGGTGGTAACGTATATGTATCCCACCTTATTTGTTGTTGATGATTTGTTGTTCTTCATTGATGGTTCCCATAGGGACGCACTCTTAATCAATTCCACTTTAATATGTTTTTGCTTAGCCACAAGAATGACTTGTAGCAATCATAAATCCTCGATGTCCTTCATGAAT
The DNA here is from genome assembly GCA_001517045.1 of Pseudotsuga menziesii. NCBI lineage: Eukaryota > Viridiplantae > Streptophyta > Pinopsida > Pinales > Pinaceae > Pseudotsuga > Pseudotsuga menziesii. The sequence continues at coordinate 12,948 of LPNX011109716.1, forward strand.
ATGGATCATAGGGAGGCTACCTAACACATAGACAAATTTGATTACATATTTGCAAACGTGGTACTAGGACTCAAATATCTTGCTTTTCTTTTTAAACCAAATGACTACTCAAGCAAGGATTGGCCTGGTTGATGGTGCATATCGAGAAAAGGCTCAAGCTCTAGTGTAACAAATGGATTTCTTGTGGGGGAGATTTGGTATCGATCAATTCTATAATTGAAGCTATACATGTTTATTGGTTTTCTTGGTCACATGTCCCTACTGGTATTTTCCATAGGCTCCAAAAACTCTGTAAAAACTTCTTATGGGGTGGTCCGGATAAGGTACAGGTTTTCTCCTAGACTGCTTGGCATAATATCTCTCGGCCCAAATCCTTGGTTTGTTAGGGAATCAAGGATCTTCCATTCTTTTCCAAGGTGCTCGTAGCTAAATGTATCTGGCATATTATCAAAGGGGTTGGACTGTGGAATCGTACCATTCACCACAAGTATATTGCTCCCTATTTGTCATTGAATGGATCTGAGTTAAAGATAAGCCATCCCTAAACATCTCTAATATGTGGAAGGTGATTATTAAGTATTTCGATCTTATAGGTGGTTGGATGGCCTAGAAGATTGAAAATGGAAATAACATGTGAATCGAGCAAGACCCATGGGTTGGTTGTATAGACTTTGTGCGCTTCCCTGCTGAACTGATCCATAATTTGACTTAACGTGGGTATATACACTTGCACCAGATTCAAAAGTCGAGTGTATTCCCCCATATTATACAATCTTGGTATTCGGTTGTTGATCTTGAGATTTATGCTCGAGCGAGTCTTATTTGAGACCAATATATTAAGATCCTATTGAACAACAATGCACACCTCTCCAACATGTCGAATGTTCTCCTCTAGGTTAAAAATGATAAAGGTGGGACATACTCTCCCAAGTTGGGATATTTGGCTCTCAGAGAGGAGGAAGAGGCTCCTCCACCGGATTGGTGGTGTAGGGGTATTTGGAAGTTGACATGTCCCCTCAAAATCAAGATATTTTTTAGGTTTATTCTTGATGGAAAAGTCCCTATATGGGATGTATTGAATCACATGTTTAAATTCAAGCATAGTAGATGTCATTTATGCACCCTAGATGCTGAAAATATTGATCACCTTTTCATATTTTGTTCTTATTCAAGAAAAAATGTGGAGTCATCTTTCCATCATTTCTGGTTCACATCTAGATTGAAATGGTACCAATATACACCATGCTTGGCTCTCAAGGTTCCAAAGTACTTCATTTGCTCTGTTTCATGCTCTACCAGCCTTCGTCGCATGGGGAGTATGGCTTGACATAAGTAAGGTGATTTTTGATGATTTCCACATTCCTGCACAAGTCCTTGCTGATAAAAATTTTGGCATTTTCAAAGCTTTCCCTTAGTCAGCCTCTTCCAAACTTGCCTGTCCTCATGCAACTCCTATTGTGGACAAGTCCTTTCCATGGGATTTTGTGGATGGTGCTTCTCAAGGAAGGCCCCGGACTGGTGGTGCTGGTGGGATCATTCACCTATCCACTTCGCACTCTATACACTTTGTTTTTGGGTTGGGTGATGTTTTGAACACCTATGCTGAATTTGTAGCTTTTACAATTATTTTGAGGATCTCACTTTCCATTGGAATTACACAACTCCAGGTCTTTGGTGATTGATTGTCTTAAATTGGGAAAGACTCCTTGAAGTATCTTTCTTCTTCCTCTTTATGAGGACATTGAAAGGGTCAGAATATACTTTCAACGACTTTCTCGTTTGCATATATTTAGAGAAAGTAACTTCGAGGTTGATCTTCTATTTAAGAAGGGTCTTCATCTACTGGGTGGTTTTATTGGAAAATGGGAGAATACTGATGGATCCATGGTCTCTTTGGGAAGAAGTTTTTCATAGATCTCTATTTGATATACTATGTTATAGCAATCTTGGTTTATCGAGTTGTTTGGTACTTGATACATATGGTTTTTATTTGCCATCTTTAAATGCCATTTGAGTAGTTTCCATGTACACAAAACTTTAACTCAATATGTCTAACCTAGAGGTCTATTTTAAACAATATGGTTTTATCTAAATAAAGATGTGATATTTTTATGTCGAAAAAAAAAAAAACATTCACAAGGTTGATAAATGATGTGTTTCAATGGACATGAATAAAGGAAAAGAACAATGAATTTATTCATCTTTGCATTTCATGTATGCATAAACAATAATCAATGTCTTGTTTGTAAACCATAACAATGCAATGTACATCTAAGAGAAATAAACTGCATGCCGATTTAAAACATCGTTGACTAATGAAGAATACCATCATCAAGCAAATGACATGATACATTATGAATTAATCCCAAATAAATGATAAACTCAATTGATTTCTTCTTTATTGTACAGACATTTCAAGCAACAACTTCTAGGTGTTATATGATGGTCCTAGAAAATGTTCTTTGCCTTGCACAATATATTGAATATGCAATAAATATTTAGATATTTAGCTTGTTAATGATCATGTAAAGCTATGAAAGTTATATTAATCATATAATATCCATTCTACACATGTGCATCATATGACAAGAGTTTCAAATGAATGTGCATGTCTTTCTTACTTCCTTGAGGCATTACACCACCCTAAGGCTCGACCATCTATATAAAAAATATGTAATGTTAATAGAACATTTGGATTTGCAATGAAGCATTCATGGGAAACAAGTGAGTATCTGTCATGAATCTCGATCTTACCAAAACATGAATCACTATGTTAATGTATCAATGGGATCAAGTACCAAGTTATCGAACAACTAGAAGAATTGTTAGAATTGCTGTGCCATTTAGATCATCAAGCAATGAGTCCAAATTATTGATGCAGTGAATATGAATGAATTATACAAACTGAACAAATCAAATCTCACAGGAAACATACAAGTATTGCTAACAAAATTACAGTATTATATTCATTACATAATTTGGTGTTACAATAGTGTTACATAGGAAAATAGTTTGAATCATTAGGGATGAATTTGAATCTCCCAACTGGATGTGACTGTATCTGAGTGCATGGCTAACTAAAGATGTCACAATCACTATTAGAGTCCAAGAGGTTAACTCCATATGTTTAACTAAGTCACAAAATCAATTATAATCAGTTATCCTAGTCTAACTGAAGTAGTACGTGAGAAAAGGCGCCTTATCCACATGCATCCATGCATAACTGGAGCTAACTGAACTGAAAGTGAACTAACGGAAGAATAACTAAGCTGAACTAGTTCCAACTCCAAGTAACTGAAGGTGGTTGGTGTCGGGACTCCCAGTGGCTCCTAAAATGTAGGGATTGGTCTAGGAGGTTCCTAAATTGATGCATGCAAGTGCAGTCAGTCTTAGTTATCCTCTATCAGTGTTCTCCACACTCTAGTAACTACTACATGTGGCCCTATTAGGCCAAGTGGAACTAATGGTACTAGTGGACCTAATAATTAAATAAAAATCCTAAGTTAGGTTAAAATAATATAATAGATAGTTTGGTCAAGGGAGGATTATAAATCCTAAGACCCCCATTGAATCCTAACTTGGACAACTATGGGTCTTGAAAACAAGGCCAAAAGTCACACATATACATTCTAAAAGATTAAAAATGTTGCTTAATAAACCGAAGAAACAGGGGAAAATCTCATGGGAACACCCCCCCCNAGACTTGGTGAAAATGTATGTAATCTGATCCTCTATAGAACAATAATTCAGTGGGATGGTTCTATCATGCACCAATTCCTAAATGTAGTGCACGTGAACCTTTATGTGTTTTTTCCTCTACTTCTGAACTGGATCACTGGAAATTTTGATAGTGCTCGGGTTTTCATAATAAATATCCACTGTAAATGAATTTTGAATCTCGAACTTTGTCAAGATGCCATGCAGCCATACTTCCTGAATAACTGCATTCATAGCTCCTCGATACTCTACTTCTGATAAAGAGAGTGCAAGTGTTTCTTGCTTCTTGTTGGACCAACAAATTGGCCTATATCCAATCATAATACAAAACCCGAGGTGGATTTCCTATCATTTCCATCTTTTGTCCAGTCTGAGTCTATGAAGACTATGAGATCAATTCGTGATCCAGCTACATAGTGAATCCCATAATCTATAGTACCCTACACATAGTCAAATATTCTCTTTGCTGCCTTCAAGTGTAGCTCATGTGGCTCCTTTATGTACCTGGAAGCATCACTCACAGCATAGGATATGTCTGGTCTCGAATGTGTGAGATACAGAAGGCTCCCAATGAGCTGTCTGTAGAGAGTTCTATCTACCAAAGGTGTGGAGCCACCTTCTTCAAGCCTGATGCTAGATAGAAAGGGACAAGGAGTCGCCTTGCAATCTTCCATGTGAAATATCCTTTCCATGTCTGATGAATACATGGACTATGAGATCATGATACTCGAAGTATTTTGACTTACTTCGATGCCAATGAACTGTCTTAACAGTCCTAAAGTCAGTCATAGCAAATGCTTTGTTTAGAGTAGACTTGATGCTTCTCAATCTAGCAGCAGAGCTACTAGTAATGAGCAATTCATCCACATACAATACAATCAAAAGAAAGAAACCCTCTTTCTTTTGCATGTAGACATTGCAATCTGATTTGCATCTTTCAAATTTCTGGGATAGGAGGAAGGAATCCATCTTGGAGTACCATGTCGTTGGGGCTTGTTTGAGTCCAGACAGTGATTTCCTTAGTTTGCAAACTAAGGAAGGATCATCAATAAAACCCTCACGTTGTTTCATGTATATCTCTTCCTTCAAAACACCATGGAGGAAGGAACTTTTCACATCCATGTAATGTATCTCCCATCTTTTGGAAGCTACAACTGCCAAGACAATCCTAATGGAATCCATTCTAGCTACTAGAGCGAATGCCTCATTGTAGTCCAAACCTTGCACCTAAGAGTATCCTTTGGCCACCAACCGAGCCTTGCACTTGGTTGTGGTTCCATCAGAAGCTATCTTGGTCTTGTAGATACATTTGCACTGAACAAGCTTCCTCCTTGGAGGTAAGGAGACAAGTTCTCAGGTTTTATTGTCATGTAGTGAATCAAATTTCTCATCCATAGCTGCTTTCCATCTCGGATCATGGAAAGCTTCCTTGAGTGTTTGAGGATATGACTCCACCATCATGAAACACCTCTCAGGGAGAAGTGGATCTGTGTGGGATAGTGCAACATTCTCTTTCTAATATTGGGACCTCGTTCTTCTCTTGTCATCTGGATCCCCAACACTATTTCCAACTGCTTCTATGAGCTATTGAGGCCATTTAAGATGCTAAAATGAGGTAGATGCTGGATCTAGATCTAGATATTTTTGAGGTGTAAGCTCAATATTTGGATCATGCTGGTGTTCCTCCTCTTCTGAATTTGAATATGAAATTTCAAGTAATAAAACTATATCTGCAATAGAAAGTAAAGTAAATTTTATACCTTTATCTGCTTTGAATAGAAGCTATGGTTGTGCTGGAGCTGTGTATGGCATGAAATGAGAGAAATTATATGCCTTGGAGGCATGATCAACACTTCCTTTCTCTACAATATCCCTAGTTGAGATATTTGTGATCTCTACCAAGTTAGGTCCAAACACCACTTGTTTCGGTGAACCAGTGTGAGTCATCTGGTATACAGATAACAGATTAGCTGCAAGAGAGGGAACATAAAGGACATTTTTGAACTAAGCATGTTGGATTTTGATGGTGCCTCTTCCTGCTGCTGGAATTTGGGAATAATCTCCCATGTGAATAGTAGTCCCTTCTATAAGGTTGAGAGTGGAGAATAAATCCTTGGAGGAAACCATGTGGTTGGATGTTCTAGATTCAATCAAATAGGTTGTCGATTGAGGGAGGCCATCTTTCAAAGAATGGCACCTCTCATGTCCATCATCAGACTTATTTTCTCTTTTTGGGAGAGCAATGTTATTTTGCTGTTATTCTGCTTGAGGAGAGAAGTCAACTGGTCTACTTGCTTCTTCATACAAGAGCCTGAAGCTCCTTCATAAGTCTTCTAATTCTCTTTAGGCTTCGAATCAATTGTGTTATGCTCCTTCCCCTTAGACTTCCCTTTATCTTGTGCTTTGTTAGAGTTTGTCACTAGGAGGGCTTGATCTTTGGAAGTCTTGATGACTCCCATTTGGATCAACTTCTCTTCCTTATGTATTAAGGACTCGGTAAAGGAATCAAGTGAGGGAATCTTCTAATTAGGAATGGAAGCTCTCCAGGAATGGAATATTGAGACAAATACAAAATAATCAGTACCTAGTTTGCTGAGTATGGAGAGTACATGATGCTCATCCTTTCTTTCTATTCTGCACTGTCTGCATTGAAGTGCAATAGACTTGAATTTAGTAAAGAATTGCTACATAGTATGAAAACTGTTGGTATGTAAGGCTATCAACTTGTTCTCCAAAATGTGTCCCCAAAGCTCATATTGCTTTCCAAACAAGAATTCAAGCTTATAACAAGCTTCCCTAGGAGTCCTCAAACCTTCAAGGTGAAAGAGGAGATCTCTGGATATGTGAGTACAACATGAAGATTCATCTAAGCGGTTCATAAACTTGTTTTTCTCTACTGGATGATGGGGATCGGTCTCACTTCCAAGTATTATCATGAAGTATCCCTTCTTGTGCAAGGAAACCTGCATATTTTCCCTCCAATCAACATAATTGAAGGGTGTTAGAATCTGAGTTGTGGAGGATTGAGAATCCATAATTCTTCTGCTGGAAAAGACAATATCTTCACACAAGCTATGTAGCACCTGTAGAAGTTTCACTGCAAAACCAAATTCATTCGAAATATGTTAGAATCAATCCTTCCCTCTCGACATGAACACTTTCTTAGGGTCCGTCACACCCGCACCACCACTTTGAATACATTCAGAGGAAGCAATGCACTCTTTGCGTGACTTTTGTGGAAACCCATCTACTTCTTGTGTTCAATGGAGAGTAGAAAAACTTGAAACTTGCTTGAAATGGATCTGATACCATGCTAGAATTGTTGTGCCATTTAGATCATCAAGAAATGAGTCCAAATTATTGATGTAGTGAATAGGAATGAATTATACAAACTGAATAAATCAAATCTCACAGGAAACAGACAAGCATTGCTCAGAGAATTACAATATTATATTCATTACATAATCCGTTGTTACAATAGTGTTACATAGGAAAAGAATTCGAATCATTAGGGATGAATTTGAATCTCCCAACTGGATGTGATTTCATCTGACTGTACAACTAACTAAATATGTCTCAATCAATATTGGAGTCTAAGTGGTTAACTCCATATGTGTAACTAAGTACACAATCAGTTATAATCAGTTAACTCGGTCTAACTGAAGTGGTAGGCGAGAAAAGGCTCCTTATCCACATTCAGCCATGCATAACTGGCGCTAACTGAACTGAAAGTGAACTAAATGAAAGTAACTGAAGAATAACTAAGCTTAACTAGTTCCAACTCCAAGTAATTGAAGGAGGTTGGTACCAGGACTCCTAGTGGCTCCTAAAATGTAGGGGTTGGCCTGGGAGGTGCCTAAACTGATGCATGCAAGTGCATTCAATCTCAATTATCCTCTATCGGTGTTCGCCACACTCTAGTAACTGTCACATGTGGCCCCATTAGGATTAGTAGACCCAATAATTAAATAAAACTCCTAAGTTTGGCTAAAATAATCTAATAGACAGTTTGGTCAAGGGAGGATTATAAATCCTAACAAGAATATGATGAATAGTCTATAGCTTGTTCGAGGAGGATTAACACTATCAGGAATGGAACAATTTTTTTTAGGAAACCTAATCCTCATTTATCATGTCCATATTGCTTGTGACATCTACATATTTTGTCTTACAATTGATTTAATTTCATTGGAGCTCTATTTTCCTTGTTGTCACTTGGAAAAAACTCACAAGGTACAAGGAAATGATCATCATCACCATTGAGCTCCAGAGGAAGAGGATGTTTAAGGTACATTTTTAAGGTCTCATATTCATCATTATTCAGTGTATACACAATTTTATGACCCTCTCCCAAATAGTTACAAATTAATAATTCGACCCTTGGGGAAATGGCATTGAATCTTCTCCAAATGCAATTAAATTGAGTAAAAAGACCTCAAATGCTTAATTTATGAACATGAAACTTTTAATACTCATAAATTAAATTTCACTAACCATAAATATATCATAGATACATTCTTCCATTCGAAATAATCGTCATTATCATGGCATACATCAATATAGTGGGGAAATGGTGATTGTTTGCTCATTAATAGTCGCTTTTACATACAACCCTTTGATATTTAGACCTGATACTTTATGAGAATGGATAACAGAGAATATTTATCTTATTACAATCATAAATGGACAATGAAAGCCTCTCCCAATTCGAAATCATCAGCTTTACAATGGTTCACAACAAGATAGTGGGGAAATGGAACTATTTCTTCATTGTTTAACATTTTTAAATGAAATATTTTATCATTTCGACCTGAGAGTCTTTAGAAATTGAAATACAAAGAATTTACATCATAAAATAAAATAATGGGGCAGTAGAAGCTTTCCAAAAGACATCAATAGCTCACCCAAAGCGCAATCCCTCCATGAGCAAGAATATGCAACAAAAACTGGAAATGGTTGAGAGAAAGTGTTGCAATAGAAGAAACCACAAGATGACATGTAGCTTACACATACAAATAAAAATCCATTAAATATCCATGAAATACCTGAGTGGCCTCTCCAAACACCAACTTGGATGGGAATCTTTCACCCTCGAAATTGGCTAAGGAAAGAAAACTAGTCATCCACTAGCTCTCACAATTCACAAATGTCAATTTCTCGAATGATCAAAAGCTATTCTCTTGGTTGATTCCTGTATTTTATAAAAATACTTAGCCTTATAAGGTTACCAATCCATCCACAAACTCAATCCAATTCTAATTTTGGTGTGGGCTCAATATTTTCCACGTGTCCTCCCTTTCCTAGCCTTCCATCTTCCCCCAATTTGAGTAGGAACCCATTGAGCTTCCCCAACTCATATGTCAGACTTCAGATCTTATTTATATCATAGTTTTCATAGCATCCTTATCATTGTTGTCATAGATCTAGGGAATCTAGTCCAAGTGTCTCACTAGCACCAAAATGACTCTTACTCTCCCATGTAAGTTACATTTCGTTCCAAATTCAGCCTATGATGCATCTGTCCAAGTGTATTATCCTCCTAACTCATCCAAGAAAATTTAGGCTTCACATGGATTCGAAATTGCAAGAGGAGGATGCCATGTGGCACATAAATTATAGCTTGTGTGGGCCCCATAGTCTCCATGTGTCTCCATGCTCCAATGCCACTTCAATTTTCTCTTGTATTTATTTAATAAGATCCATTATTAAATATCTATTCAATTCTAATGTCTGAACATCATTTATTGCTCCCCTTATTCCAAATCCCAAAGTTTCCACCCCCAACCTAGGAAACTAGTAATTTTCCTCCTTGACAATTATTTGACCCTTAGCATCAATTTGATAAGCTCTCATGAATATGGAAAATGTTATTATGCCATTGTGACCCAATGCAAATTTTGGGACATGACAAATCCTCCCTTCCCAATATTTCTTGTCCTCGAGCAATTTCAAACATGGGTGTTGAAGAATCTGCTTTCTGTATGATTCTTTGAAGTTGCCATTGAGTTGCCCAACTTTGAGTCTTTGAGATTCCATGAAGATTTTAGAGAGGAACCACCATGCTTGCTGTTGCACTCATATGATTAAAATCACTTTATTAAGTGGGTAATCCATCTCCCATACTGCTTGTTTCCCAAAATTTTTGAAATCAATGGGACTAAAAACTATCCCTGGGTCTAATTAAGAGTGCTCTCCAACCCATACCATTAGGAAAGATAATTCCGGGATCCCATTTTCTTGTATGCATTCTTCCAAACATCATGAGTACATAATATATATCATTAAAGTACATACCAACATAATAAAAATGTACATCAAGGAGGTACCTCATTAAAAAATCATGAAAGTGCTTATACCTCCAAGTAAGTAGACCACCATTTTTCAAGTGCATACAAGATTCAAGTGACCAATCAAATATGCTCCAATGACATAGGTGAGGATCCCATGTCCTATAATGTTTCTCTAAAAGTATGTGATATGCATCAAAATATCCAACCATGTATTCTTTCATCTAAGAAGTGAATGGAGAATCTCCACTAAAATATGAACCAAATAATGAGAAAAAAAAACAAGGAGGCTTCAGATGACTCAAAGAAGTATCACCCATACATCCAGGAATGAGAGAATCATTAAGATATAACAAAGTATGTGGCTAGAAACAAAAATGTTCTCCCATCATAAATCTATTCACCCCAGTGTTGGATGAAGTTCCTCCAACATCAAATGAACCAAGTGTTGAGCAAGAAAAACCATGAGTCTTCAAGTGACTCAAATGCATATCATATGTGCATCCATGTAGATGTGCATCATCATAAAGTAAAAAAGGATGCTGCTGAAAATGTGAATAAGAATGTGCTCCAACCATGTTATCATAAAAAGTAAATCTAGGAGTTCCATACTCCTCATGTGGCACCATAAAAAAGAACCCTTTCACCCATACTTCATTGAGACTAATGCTGCAAAACATGGAATTGTAGGATGTAGGAGAATGGACTAACTCACCCAAATGATCAAAAAGTGCAGAATTTTCATCATGGGAAGGATCCATATGGGTATTATCATGCAGCTCCTTCAAAAGCATGAAACCATTGTCACAGATGGGTTCCAATGTAGAGGAATCATTGTCTTCTTTAAAAATTTCATAACCTTCATCAAGAAACAATTCAAGTTCCTCTTCCACTACATCAAGTGTTTGGATCTCTTCAAGTTCATCTTCAAACACATCAATCACATTCAAATTTCCACATTTCTCATGATCCACCATGTCATGAGAATCCTCTAAACAATCTACCATTTGACAATCTGAAACATAGGAGGAAAAACAAGTATCTTGCAACTTTTCAAGAAGTTGCTCATTTTTAATTGCAAGCTTATGATTATCCTCATGATTCTTCAAGTATGCATCATGTAACAATTCATTAAGCTCAAACAAATGGTTTCTATAAATAAAAAAGACATGAAATTACCTTTGATGTGGCACGCTGCTCTTTGAATCTTCTCCATGTCTTCAAGGAAGGATGTTTCCTCCAATGAAGTAGCTCTCCAACAATAAATTGACACTAATGCTTGAGTGTCATGGAGTATTCTAAGGGAATCTTGGATCTTATTTTCATTCATATTTAAGGACTCTTCAAGAAAATGAGGCTCTTGCAAATGAACCTCCTCATTTTCTTCCTTCTTGCTTGGACCAACTTAATGAAGCTCAAGTGGTGAAGGGAAAGTTGATCTTGTTTCTTCTTCAATTGCTACAAGGTTTTCATTTTCATGTTTAATGGAAGTTTTGCTTGCATCGACACTTTCAAATCTGATCTCTATGTCACCACCATAGAGTTGTGAGCACCCATTAGTAAGTACTCCTTCATAGTTCAAGCATCTATCAATAGATGCTCATTGTTTCATTTCCAAGGTAGAATATGTCTCGAAATGATCTTCAGTATTTTCAATAGAAATTTATTCATACTCATGTGATGTCTCTCCATATTTTTCAGAGTCGCTTCAGAGTGAATTTTGATCCTTCCATCTTTCCCTAATTTGAGTAGGAACCCATTGAGCTTCCCCAAATCACATGAGCGCCCTCTTGGATGATCTATTTCAAACTGACATGTTAGATATGTCAGATTTTAGCCTTCATATCTTATTTGTGTCATAGGTGTCATAGCATATTCATCATTGTTGTCATAGATCGAGGGAATCTAGTCCAAGTGTCTCACTAGCTCCAAAATGACTCTTCCTCTCCCATGTAAGTTACATTTCATTCCAAATTCGACCTATGATGCATATGGACAAGTGTATTATCCTTATAAATCATCCAAGAACATTTAGGATTCCCATGGATTCGAAATTGCAAGAGAAGGATGCCATGTGGCACATAAAATCTAGCTCATGTGGGTCTCATAGTCTCCATATGTCTCCATGCTCCATTTCCACTTCAATTTTATCTTGTATTGATTTAATAAGCTCCATTATTAAATATTTATTCCATTCTAATGTCTGAGAATCATTTATTCCCCCCCTTATTCCAAATCCCAAAGCTTCCACCCCCAACCTAGGAAACCAGTAATTTTCCTCCTTGGCAATAATTTGACCCTTATCATCAATTTGAAAAACTCTCATGAATATGGAAAATGTGATTAGGCCATTGTGAACCAATGAAAAATTTGGGACATGACATCGGTGCACAAGTATTTGCATGGTTGAATTCCTCAAAGAGTAAAATAGTCCACAATCCCAAATGACATGGCCACTTGAAGCAATGGATTAATGCAAAAAGAGAATAGTTTACAAGAACATATCCCACAATCGATCATCAATAAATGACCCCTCATGTTATTTAAATATGGATGAAGGACCAATAAAGGGTTAATCCATGAATCAATAGTTGGTAATATTAAGAAGATGTTTGTTCCATCAAATCCGTCATGTGTAGGTCATGATTGTGACCATCTAATTAGTAAAGGGAAAAATCACACTAAAGAAAAACACTAGAAACACAATTTAACTTAACATTAGAGTAAGTTGAACTTAACTAATTCTAGTGTTGAAATACCCTAACACCCCCCCTGGTACAACTTGGTATTGAATTTTTTTGGTAACAACATCCTGGTTTCAGTTTCATCATTGAATATGGTTTAATGCCAAACCCCATCATGCATGTACATTTCAACTTTTTAACTCTGAAAATTTATGATAACCCTACTTTCTTACTAAAAAAATTAATTCAGGAAACACACATGAAAATTAAAAGACTAATATTTTGACCAAATTGGTCAAGGAAAAACCCTAGAAGGGAAAACCTGTGCTTTAGATATCTTTATTTCTTCAGATACAATTTCATTCACCAAAATACAATAATACTTGTCTCATTTTCATCTCAAAAAACATGCCAGAAAACCACACTAACAAATTGTTGTATGAAATCCTTAAATTATACCACACGTGTGACTGTACGGACTCCTCGATTTCTGTGTTGTATACTACCTCGAAATATGTGTTGTATGGACTATTGTATGGAATTCAATAAATGTTGTACCTTGCCTCTAAAATCATGTTGTGTAGAATTCTAAACCTGTCTAGAAAAGAATTCTAAACCTGTCTAGAAAACCATGCCCTTTTTCTCCCCGATTTTAGTGTTGTACAAACATTTAAGACCTGCATTAATTGATGTACAACTGCATTGGGATTCATGCCATTTTTCCAATATAAATGTATCAAAATTTGTGCCTTTCTTTCTCTTCCTGTTTCTTGGAATTTGTGCAAGGGTTTTCTCTCTAGTTCTTCTCTTTTCTCTTGCTCCCCCTCCCTCCAAAAATTCTCTCTTTGGAATGTGAATAATGAATTAGGTTTTCCTTTCCCAAGCCTTTTTGTTTAAGTAACTTCCACCTCTAAATCAATGGATTAGATTAAAACCCAACTAAATGAGATCTAGGGCCCATCTCATTTCCTCATTAAAATACACTTTTTAAATAATAAATGAGAACTTAATGCACACCCACATTTAAATCTCATAAAGTCACTTTAAAATCATAATAACTCAAACTCACATTAAAAAAGTCACTTTATAAAATAAAGTCATTTCTCACTTTTTTAAATAATCTAGGATCACTTATTAAAGTTCCCTTGTCCACCCCAAGGCATGAATGGACAAACACTTCCTAGGTAAAAATTCAACACTCCCTCTTAACAAGGAAAATGTTTTTCACCACTCCCATCTTGTCTCTAAAATGAATATTCTTCCCTCTTCCCAAAGACTTTGTGAGAATATTTGCTACCTTCTCATAAGTAGAAATGTATTGCAACTCTACAATTCCTATCTGGACATAGTCTCTGATGAAGTGGTATCTGATCTAAATGTGCCTTGACTTGTCATGGCACACTAGATTCTCAGAAAACCTGACACAATTTTGGTTGTCACAATGAATGCTAGTATGCCTCAGCTCCTTACCAAATAATTCTAGCATCAACTTGCGAAGCCACAATGCCTCGAAACTAGCCTGACCGACAGCCATGTACTCGGCATCTGCAGAATTCAACGACACATAATTTTTCTTCTGAATGAACTACAACACAACTATCGATCCCAAACTGAAACAATAATCAGAATTCCTTTTTTGGTTTGAAGCATTGTCTTCCTAATCTAAATCCGTGAAACCAACCAATATCACTCCACTTGATTTCCTATAATACATACCATAGTCTACAATCCCAACAAGGTATCTCAAAATGAGCTTTTTGGTTTTCCAATGCACTCTCATGGGATCCATAATGAACTAATTGAGAGTGTTCACCACAAAACTCATATTTGTTCTAGTGTTGACCAAATACATCAATGAACCAATAAGTTGATGAAAGAAAGTATGATCCACCAAATCTCCCTAGAAGCATGAAGCTTCTTCCAGTTTGTGATCATGAGTGTGGACATGGGCCTGCACTCCTCCATCTGAAATCTCTTCAAAACATTTGCATCATATTTTCCTTTCCCCAAGAAAACATGTCCATCCTCCCACCACACCTCCATGCCTAAATAGTAATGCATCAACCCAAGGTCAGTAATCTCAAACTCTTAAGCAAGATCTTTCTTGCATGTCTCAATCATGTGCTCTCCTCCTATCATGAACCAAACATCAACATATACAAGAAGAATGAGTAGAACACCTCCAACCACAAAAGAAAATAAGAATCAATCCTCTAGTACCAAGCCCGAGGGTCTTGCTCCAGACCATACAAGGCCTTATTAATCTTCCATGCATGAGAATATCTCTCATAAATATAAATCCCTGTGGCTACTCTAGATACACCTCCTTCTGTGAAGTACGTTGAGGAAAGCGGTCTTCACATCCATTTGATGAATCCTCCAACCCATATCTGCCACAATGGAGATTACTACTATGATTGAAGAAAATATAGCAACTGGTGTAAACATCTCATCATAATCAATTCCCTCTATCTGTGAGAACCCTTGTGCTACAAACCAAGCTTTTTACTTCTCGATGTTTCCATTCATAGCATGCTTGATTTTATAGAGCCACTTGGAAGTCACAACTGACTTCCTTTCTGGTCTCGAAACCACCTCCCACACACCATTCTTCATGATGGAATTTTACTCTTCCATAATGGAATCTCTCCAGACCTGATGTGTGAATGCCTCCTCATCGATGAATGTAATGTAATACTCAAAACCTGTCAATGAGGAAGAAGACATTGGACCACACAAGTTTGAATGAATCAAATCCAATACTCACTCTAATTTGATGTCATTGCTCAGAAAACAAGTCTTGGTGTACTTTCCCAAAGCACACCCTCTACATACACCACTATACTCTGTACTGAAATATGGAAAACCTATGGTCATGTCTCTCAGCATCCTCAAAGCTGAATGATGAAGGTGGGCCATCCTCTTATGCCATAAATCCCACAACACATGATGTGGTTGGAAGAGAATCTTGTATAATTTCTTGTATCTAACTCCAATCACATATGAAGCAGATGGATCCTCTGCTTTGGGAGATATGTAAAATTTTCGATCTAAGACATATATCCCAAGACCTCTGTCCTCAATTGTGGAAACTGACACAAGATTCTTCTTCATCTCAGGGATGGACAAGACATCCATCAGTAACATGGAATCCATGGACTCCCTGTCAAAGCTAACAGTCCCACGCCCAACTGCTCTCACTGCTGTATCATCACCCAATACAACTTCCAACTCTAATCATGTCTTTGAAATCTCGATGAACATGTCCCAAACACCTTCCATGTGACTTGAAGTTCCACTATCAATGTACGATGTGGATGGAGTAGTGGAAGCACTCAGTGAATTACCAACGATCATGGAATGCTCCATCTAGTCCTCAAAATCCCTACTGGTGATGGATGACGCTCTCTCTATACAACCACCAGCAAAGAGAGAAAACTCTCTCTTGAATATAGCAACATACTCATCAGTATCTGGTGAAGTTGTTGTATGTTGTTTCTTCTTCTTCTTATTTGGGAATTGTCTGACATAATGCCCAAAATTTTGACAAGCAAAGCATTTCACTTTGCTCATGTCCTTCTTCTCACCATCCTGCTACTTGGTTCCACTCTTCGAACCCTTGTTGGATTTCTTCTTCTTCCCCTTTGCTATTAATGCCACATTCTCCTCATCCTACTTACTGAGAGATGTACTCCCTTGTACATATTCCATGTGGGTCTCCTCCTATATGAAATCATCCCAAAGACGATCCCATGTAGGCATGTGATCACAAGCAACAACAGACTCAACAAAAACATACCATGGGTTTATCACGCCATTCAGTGTTGTACGAAAAAACTCTGCATCCAACACCGTCTCTCCCACTACTCCAATCTCATCTCAAACTTGTGTAATCCTAGTAAGATAGGAGACCATTTTCCTCCCCTTGTTCATCCTAATGCTCTTCAGTTTTTCCCTTAACACCATTTTCTGATTTTCATTGAAAATTTGGTAAAGGTTGCTCAATGTAGTCCACATCTGATGAGCATAGCCTTTTCCAAAAATGTGTGGTATGATATGGTCTTTAATGGAATCAAATAAGATTGTTTTTTCTTTTATGTACATTTTGTCAAAAGCGGCCTTATAAGCTACAACTGTAGGAATAGTGATAGGATGAGAAACATTGTTATTCATTGTTTCCCATCATTCATTCTCCTGCAATATTGGTACAATCCTAGCATTCCATGGGATAAAATTAAGTGCCCCATCCAACCTGTCATCTAGCCTAATTCTGGTATCCATCACTATAAATAAGTCCAAGTACATGTTTCTTCTCAAAACCATGTTTTCCCTTATTTCTCCAAGTCTGAAATTTGGTTCCGTGTGTAATTTTCAGCCCTCAACACTGCTCTGATACAAGGTTTAAGTTTCAGCATTGCATATGGTTTGATGCCCAAACCCCATCATGCATGTACCTTTAAAAATTTAAATTTTACTGAAAACTTGAAACACATGAGATATATTTTCAAATTTTTAACTCTGAAAATTTACAACAACCCTACTTTCTTACTCATAAAATTAATTCATGGAACACACATGAAAATTAACAGATTCAAACTTTGACCAAATTGGTCCAAGAAAAAACCTCGAAGGGAAAACCTGTTCTTCAAAGAGATTTTTATTTATTTAGAGTCAATTTTATTCAACAAAATACAACAATACTTATCTCATTTTTCATCTCCAAAAACGTGCCAGAAAACCACACTAACAAACTGCCGTACAAAATCCTCAAATTCTGCCACACATGTGACTTTATCAACGCCTCAATTTTTGTGTTGTATGCCGCCTCAAAATATTTTCCGTATAGATTGTTGTACAAACAACAATAAATGTTGTACTTTGCCTCAAAAATTGTGTTGTACAGAATTCTTAACCTACCTCAAAAACTGTGCCCTTTTTCTCATCTATTTCAATGTTGTACAAGCATGTACATCCTACATTAATTGTTGTACGAGTACATTTGGATTCATGCCATTTTTGCGGGTATTAATGTCTCAAAATTTGTGCCCTCCTTTCTCTTCCTTTTTCTTGGAATTTGTGTAAGGTTTTTCTCTTTGGTTCTTCTCTTCTCTCTCTTTCTCCTCCTCCCTCCAAAAATTCTCTCTTTGGAATGTGAACAATGAATTAGGTTTGTCTTTCCCAATCTTTTTTGTTTGAGTAACTTCCACCTCCAAATCAGTGGCTTATATTAAAATCCAACTAAAATAGATCTAGGGCCCATCTCATTTCCTCATTAAAATTCACTTTTTAAATAAAAAATGAGAATTTAATGTACACCCACATTTAAATTTCATAAAGTCACTTTAAAACCATAATAACTCAAACTCACATTAAAAAATGTCACTTTCTAAAATAAAGTCATTTCTAACCTTTTTAAATAAGCTAGGGAACACTTATTAAAGTGTCATTGTCCACCCCAAGGCATGAATGGACAAACACTTCCTTGGTAAAAATTCAATGGGTATGGGATTAAAGGATTTACAAAGTGACAAAATGAAAAGGTGGGAGGCATTAGAACCTCCCAGTTAAATCCTATGTTAGATATAACCTTTCCTTTTATACCTTCCATATTCCCAAAACCCCATAGATAGATAATTTCCATTATGCCTTTAATTATCATGTATGATGCTTATAATATAGTTGTTGGAGCTCCTCTTTGTGATATATATTGTTAGAGTTTGCACTAGCCCATTGCTTTGCTTTGTTGCATGCTTTGGAATTGATCCAAACTTTGGATTTCTCCTTTATTAGTTTGAGCTGGAATGGTTGCACCATTGGTTTTCATTAAAGCATTATTGAAGCAAAAACCCTCTCTTGAATAATTTTTTATGTTTCAGCTCTTTCACCTTCTTTCCATTCTCACGTGTTTGCATATAAACATAACCTCCATTAAACAATAACAATGGAAAGAGTGATAAGCTACAATATGAGGGGTGCTAAAAAATAACACTAATGGTTTCCTAGATAGGAGGAAATCCAATCATTAAGTTTAATTGGATTGAAGTGCAACATTCACAAGTTTAATTTCTTTGTCTTTTTAAATGATGTGTTTCAATGCACATGAATAAAATAAAAGAGAAGAGAATCCATTAATATTTGCATCACGTGTATGAATCGACAATAATCAATTTCTCGTTTATAAAACCTAATAATGTTTTGTACAACTAAGAGAAACAAGAGCCACATGGTGGCAATGTCCCCAACATTGTCATATGTTATTGTAGGTTCACTTAACAATAAACTAGCAATTTTGTCGTATCACTTATGTGGCAAGAAGATTCCAAAAACATGAGAATACATATATCTACAACAATTTTAATCTATGTTGAAAATTAATAAGTACACATACACTATGATATAGCATTAGTAGGAAGAGGTCCCATGGCTTGCTTCCAAGCTCACATATGGTAGGCCTCCCTATGAAAACATGCATGCTTTATTTGAATTATTTTTCTCATTATACGTTTTCTTATTGTTCTTAATGTTGGCTATTTTCAAATGCTTGGTCTTCTTTTTGGAAGAATTTTTTTTTCATTTTTCTTCATGTTGGCTATTTTCGTCTCCTTTTTTTTTGTCTTTTTGTAGATTAAGAGGTTTGGAGATATGCTCTTAGTGTTGTTTATACAAAAGATTTGGATTTTTGTTTATATGACCTGAAAGACTTGGGATTGATATTAATTATTATTCACCATCATCATTTTAGTCAAAATGCATCCCATAAAGAGTATCATGGAATTGTTGTAATTCTCTAATTTATTTTTATTTTATTTTATTTTTAATGGTATCAAATACTTCTACCACTATACTCGTGTAATTGTTGTAATTCTCTAATTTATTTTTGTTTTATTTTATTTTTAATGGTATCAATTTACTTTTACCACTACACCCCTAGGTTAGCCCAAACCATGGCGCACAGGTAAGTTTTGGGGCAATTTGAACACAACCTTCTATTTACAACCATTTACAACATTTCAACTTTATCACTTGCTCTGCCCTCTACACTTAATTATTTAATTAATGTCACTTTTATAAATTACTTTGATCATCTCTACATGTATTTGATCATCTCTCTATGTATGTAGTCGTCTAAGTGTATGTGACAGTCTAAGTGTGAAGTGTTTTATAGTTGTGAAGTCTCACACCATTATTGAAAAAAGCATATGTGAAGGGTTATAATTGAAAATCCAAAACATAAAAAAAAATGAAAAAAATTGGATGACGAGTAAAGCTACAACCAAATTCCAACGCTGGTAGCTGATGCCTAACAATTAATTGAAGCAATTTTTTTTAGTAATCCAAGAACCCAGCTGGTAGGGATAGCTTTAATGTTAAATGAGAGAACAATGGGAATACATGTCACTAAGTGTTAATGAGAGAATTTGATGAATTTGGATTTGATGTTCAGCTAAACGCGATGAACTGTTTTGGAAGCACTACATTGACAGGGACGTACTACATAGATAAAAATATATTTGAATTGAATAAAGATTAATAAAATTCGCTTCATTTTGCTTTTTCTTAATAAAATTCATACTACTAGGATAATTCATACTCGCAAGTAGAGAATGAACTAATATTCTCCACAAATCACTAGATATGGATTTTTCTCTCTTCAAAGCTAAGCTAGAAAAAATCTCTAATTTATAAAAGTGAAGTGAAATTTGATCCTCCAAGCATCGAGTGTGAACATGCAAATGGCTAGAGAAAGAAGTCAAATTATTTGAAAAGACAATAAATGTTTCATTCCAAGCATCGAGTGTGAACATGCAAATTGATTTTGAAAGACGTCAAATTATTTGAAAAGATGATGAATGTTTCATTTATGCATGTAGATCAACCAATGTAGCACTCAATTCTTCCTTTTCTGGTGCTTAATATTTCCATTGGTTTAATCCCCACTACGGGCAAATAAATAATGGTTGATGTGGAATTTGTAGCTAGTATACATTACACAGTTTTAAATCGACATAAATGTAAATTTCAAATATGAATACCATGCTTACATATGTATTCTGCCCATATTCTGCAATAAATTTTCCTTACTTGACTGATTCATTATCAAAATCAGCAATAGCCTTTGTGCATCCAAATCGATGACCCCGACCTTGGCTCACAATGGGGATATCAAATTCTATTTCTTGCTTTTGTGCATCTAAATCGATGACCCTGGATCACAATAGAATATATTTATAACAAAAAAAAAACGTAGTACATTAAAACCTTGTTTTCAATGTATTTATTCTAAAACCCTCCTTTCTGCCTCTAAAGCTTTTTTGCTTGAAGAATCATTGTGGCTTGGATCATATAACACCTTAACGTTACTCAAGCTTCTTCCATTTACATGCATCTGATAGTATTTTGTCATATTCTCAAGAAGTGGATTTCTATAGGGATACTGTTTCATAGCTAAAGTTGTAGAGATCATAAAATCAATCATAACATCTCCATTGCATGTTGGCTAAACTATATTCGATTAATAATAACTAGGTATTAAGAAACACGGAGTGGAGCCGGTTTAGAAAATACATTGGAAACCATGAACCTTGAACCCTAGAGTAAACTACATGAAAAAAAAATGGCCCAAAAATGGACCAGGGCAACATGTTCAGTGTACTCTTGCCTTCAGCTTAGGGTTCGTGGAGGACTACTAGGAGACCTTCATGCAGGTGTCTTCCTGGCTCAAGCAGGGTGGTCTTCATCACAACTGTGCCACCAAATTTCAGCACAAGCCCATGAGTCCAAGAGTCAAGATCTTTGAGGGAGAGTTAGTACTGGAGTTTGAGTGACAAGAAATAACCGAGACTAAGGAATTCTTCCTACCAAAATTTAATTAAATTCTAGTCCATTATCTATGCAACATAAATAAATTTATCTAATTTAATTAAATTCTACTCCATTGTCTATGCAACATAAAGAAAAGAAAAAGGTTATTTGTAAATATCTTTTCAACATTTAAAATAATTGAAGATAAAAATTAATAGATATTAATAAAAACTCTTAACAAAATTATCTAATAATATTATAGCTGAAAAGAAATTCTCGAAAAATACAATGTTAATTTTCTTTTTATCTTTTTCTTGTTTTTTAACCCAAATTTAATTTACTTCTACTTCATTGTCCATACAATGATAAAGAAATGTATATGTGCTTTTGGAAAAATGTTATATGTACATATATTTTTAGTAAAAAATAATATATACTCATTAAATTTCTTCAATAAAATGATCAAATAATATTATAATAGCTTAAATAGACTTGGGAAAATATAGTGGTAAAAATTTAAAGCTGTGAAAAATGTTTTTGTTTGTTTGTTTTCCTACCAAAGTTTAATTAACTCTAAACTCGAACTCTTTGATGAAAGTCACGTTGTCATATTTATACCTTTCATTTATCTAAAAAATTTAATTAACTCTAAACTAGAACTTTTTGATGAAAGTCACGTTGCCATATTTATACCTTTCATTTATCTATATATCAACTACTTCCATTTATTTATATCAATTATGGATGATAATTTTTGAAATTCAACTACTATGTAGCATATCAAGTAGGTAAACTTATGGGCAAAGAACCATAAACTCAAGTACAGTCCACAACATAAAATGTGTTGAATGTTAAAGACCACAACATTTTCATACAATTTGGAACCAATTATGAGAGGCACCACTCTAAAACCACTTCACACTTTATTACTACTACACTTTAGTGTCTCATACAATTTGGAACCAATTATGAGAGGCACCACTCTAAAACCACTTCACACTTTATTACTACTACTCTTTAATGTCTCAATACTGGGCTGAACTAGTAACTGCTATATTAATATTTATATTTAGACACAATTTTGCAGGGAGACTTTATCAACATTATGGACAGGGTTAGAAAATAAGTTACTAACCTATCTTGTTAATGAATGAGCCAATATTAGTAATCACCAAATCTTACAAATAAAAGATCTCGTCAATAATAGATAAAATAGATAAAAAAATATCAACTATTCAATGATGTTGCTAACCAGTAAATATAAATTGAAAATGAAATTTGAATTTGCACAAATAAACACAAGAAGCTAGCATGTTAACTTAAAATACAGTTAAATCGAAGGGCCCATTCCAAGAAATGTTGTTGTTGAAAAATTGTCAATAACAATAATTAGTGTAATAAATTATTGGTAGATTTTTTTTCTTATGAATCTATTTATTTAGGGTAGCTTAAAGACATACATGTATATCACCAAAAATTAGTTTTCCATTTTAAGTAATGTGAATATCAATAAGTAAAAGAACTAGAAAAAACAATCAATGTTTGGTAGGATGAAGAAGATAAAAGCATTAAAAATAATTAATGTGTTTTTTTAAGAGGATAAATTCTCTCAGAGGCACATCAAGTCGAAAATTTATTCCTATATAAAGAATTCAAAAGAAACCATATTTTGTTTCTTCAGCATCGGAAGCTTTATCAGCTGCTCCAACCCTTGTATGCTTTCAACTTGGCATAATTAAATGCATACAACTCCTACAAATAATCCAAATTACTTTTATCAGCTGCTCCAACCCTTGTATGCTTTCAACTTGGCATAATTAAATGCATACAACTCCTACAAATAATCCAAATTACTTTCAATACTTCGTAGTTGTTCCAGTTCTTTGCACCCATTAATGTTCATCATTCTATAGAACATTCGAAGCTCTGTCAGCTATTGCAACCATGTATGCTCTTCATCTTGAAATAATTAAATACAAACAAGTCCTCCAATGATACCAATTTTCCAATGCTTGGCAGTCAGCCCGAGGTTGTACGGAAGTTATATTCAGGCAATAAAACATAGCATAGATAAATAATTTATTTCAAAATCCAATTTAATATGAAAACCTCCATGCAATGTCAAACATTAATATTTAATATTAGAAAAAATGTGTTGAGGTAGGGAGAAACTCATACAAGACTAAATAATACAAGCCAAAGGAAAGCTCAAACAATGAAGAATGATAGTTCAGATTCTTATTACTAAAACCATGGCTTAATATCTATTGAATTGCGTTTGAAATTAAGTAATCTTGTTAACATAAGCTTTAGAATATAATGAAAACCTGAGAATGCACATTCCCTACATACCCAGAGGCTTAACTTCACAACCTCACAAAGAAATGATTACCTAGAATCCGACGCTTGAGTTTGGGTTCTATACTCATTGCCACGAGGTAACCCGCGTGAGAGAGTAAAGCCACGAGGTAACCTGCCTGAGAAAATAAATAAATCATTTTGAATATTGATATCAACCTGTGTAAACCCGTAAACATTGGTTCTAGAATCGACAGTGTTACCTGTGCTCACTCGTGGAGACTACGACTCGAAGGCATCTGGCCCAAACCTTGGTATGACTAACGACGAATGGATAAAACGATATCATATTCGTTAGCATACCCACTTACTCCTTCAGGGTTATACAATGGAGGAGAAAAAAAACACGGTGCTCTCATCAAAGAGCCAAATGCTCAGGGCCAATCAGGGTGAGCTATGGTGCATAGCCTAATTTTTGATATTATAACCAGATGCAAATTACTTAATTACTTCGGGAGGCAGATGAGAGTCGGATGCATTGGTAATTTATGATAGATAAATTTGTGTACTTCTGCGCTGTGTAACTTTTCTTCTATAACTAACACCTGAGCAAGCAAGCCTTATTGATGGTCAGAGAAAAGGTAATTCACAATCTTTATTTCATATATTTCTACATAGTGTACTACTTATATTTACTTTTCCTGAAGGTTATGTATCGAGCAGCGCTATATCATGTTAATTGTTCACTCTGGTATGAAGAATCCCGGGAAGACAGTAATATTCATTATTTGGTGAAAAAATCATTTGTTTCTATATGTATATCTGCATTTAAGCTCATAAATCTGTACGGTGCGAAATCAGGTTTACCAAATTTACCTATTCAGCGATGGAAATCAACAAAGTAGACAAAATAACATATCAACCAGTAGTTTTAACAAAAGAATAAAGGAAATTAGAATAGAAATGGTTGTTTTCAACGGCCCTTCTCAGTGAGATTTTAGAAAGGATTAAATGACCCACGATTCACTGGTAGTATAAGCTGATGTCCCAGATGATTCTTTTTATTGGAGTAGGATAGTTGATAAAACCAAAGACTAGTGGTCGGGAATAGATATGGGCTATTACTAAAAAATAAGAGATAATACAGTAAAATTTGTTGTGCTAGTACCTTAATTCATCACTCAATACATCACTGCTAGTAGGTTGTTCACTTATCCTCCTTGGTTCCATCAATTAGAATAAATAAGATATATATATATATATATATAAGGCGCATAAACAGGTTTTTAACACCTCGTAAATGCCAGAAGGAATTCTACCCAGAGAAGTAAGATTCTACTAAAAGCAGCAAAGGCATCGGAGATAGATACGCATATCCTGGTAATTGTTCATTCCGTTATGAAGAATGTTGCGAAGACAGTAGTATTCATTATTTAGTAAAAAACACCGATTTCTATATATATATATATATAAACACATTCAAGCTGGGAAATCTTTGCAATACTAAAGCATGTTTACAAAATTTACCTATTTAGCCACAAACACCTGCAAAGATTGTCTTTAATTTCTTCTTCACACCAAAAACAGTGTCGCTGTCTGAGCTATTGTCGTTCCCATTAACATGATGAACTGCATGACCGTTAGCAGTTATGTTCCTGTTAACATATGCATCACTATAGGAATGTCCGTTTCCATCGATGAAAAATCCATTTATTGTTGCTTCCCCCATTTTATAATTAAATGTAAATGTTTTTATTTAAAACGAGAATGCGTACATATTGAAAGAACCAGCCATCAATCGAAGCAACACTTCTCTCCCAAGCAGCTACAACAATGATAGCAGAGCTCGCTCAACGCAGCAGTTCACATACTGAGAACAGTTTAATATCTTGACAGGGAATATACCAGATGGATGGGTAGATATAATTACTCTACCTACTACTTCGAAATGGAAAAAGCATTGTAGGGTCAATGTCCAGCAGTAGAGAAGGATGCACCGGATGTAGGGTCAATGTGCAGTAGTCGAGAAGGATGCACTGGATCCATGTGCAGCACTGGAGCTCATCAATAAAGATGCATACCCAAATATTAAAGGGAGGGATCTTGAAATCTGAAATATTAAAGGAGGTGTATTATAGCATCGCTTATATCAGCGTGGCCGCCAGGTATTGTTTACGAGATATTAAAGGAGTATTATAGCATTTTTGATATCAGCCTAGGTGCCGGGTCCTAGGGCACAGGAACCCAAGGCAACGTTATCTCCATCATACCAATAACAATCTCAAAAAATATAGACATTTAAAAAACTAAAAAACTAAAAATTAAATTAAATAATACACAACTTTAGTCTAACTTAAATGATTTTTTTAAATTATTACAAATTACTCCAAATAATCGCCCTGAGCGATTCATATATCCCCTTGTCCAGGACATAATAATGCATTTGTTAATTTAAAACACCAACAACTAATGAAAAATACCATCATCAAACAAATAACATTATAGACAATGAATTTATGCCAAATAAGCGATAAAATCAGTTGATCATGGCTTAATTGTATATGACAGACAATTTTGCAAACCCACATTTCGCTTAACAACTTCTAGCTTGTTAGATGATGGTCGGAGACAACGTTGTTTTCGTTGCACAATATAATTAATCTACAATTAATATTTAACTTGTTAATGGTCATGTAAAGCTATGAAAGGTCACATTAGGAATATAAACTCCATTCTACATATGTCCATCACATGAAAAGAGTTTCAAATGAATGTGGATGATGTCATGGCTCCCTTGAGACATTACAACATATTGAAGCTCGACCATGTATATAAGAAAATATATAATGCCAATAGTGTGACAATAAAGCATTCATGGGAAATACATGATATTTGTCATGAATCCCAATCTTACTAGAAACTAAATCACCGAGTTCCGAGTTGAGAGATCGATGGGTTCAAGTGTCAAGTTATCGAACGACTAGAAGAATATGATGAGTAGTCTATAGATTTCCTTGGGAGGATTGACACTCCAAGGCATGCAACAAACTACCTTAGGAAACATAGTTTCTCATTTATCATGTCCAAATTTCTTGTGGCATCTATGTGCTTTATCTCAACGGTGATTTGTCTTTGATCAAAGATCTATTGGCTCTGTTGTCACTTGGAAGAAACATCCTATGGTTTACAAGTAACTAACTCAGACTAGATTTCCTTGGGAGGATTGACACTCCAAGGCATGCAACAAACTACCTTAGGAAACATAGTTTCTCATTTATCATGTCCAAATTTCTTGTGGCATCTATGTGCTTTATCTCAACGGTGATTTGTCTTTGATCAAAGATCTATTGGCTCTGTTGTCACTTGGAAGAAACATCCTATGGTTTACAAGTAACTAACTCAGCATTATTAAGCTCCAAACAAAATTGCTTTCCAAGAAAACCAACAAGAAACTACTTAAATAACAATTCCCTCCAATTAAAAATGCCCCCACATTGTTTTAGCTTTGTAAGCGCATAATTCCCACATACAAGCTCATAATCTCATCTCCTTTGAAGCAAGTCATGGAGGACAATAACTAATTTCCAATGCCTTGTTAGAGGATGTTTACATGGTTAAAGTCCTCAAAGAGGCAAATAGTCCACAATGACAACCAACATGACCACTTCGGGCATTAAATTAATACACAAAATAATAGTCTACAAGAACATCTCCCACAATTGATCATCAATAAATGGCCCACCATGCTCTTTAAAAAGAGATCATGGACCAATCAAGGGTCAAGACACGGATCAAGAGTGGTTACAATCAAGGATATGTTGTCCAATTAGATCACTCATGTAGGACATGATTGTGACCATATAATTAGTAAAGTGAAAAAACACACTAAAAGAATTTTTATAGCTAACATTCTATTAGATTAAATTGACCTTAACTATTCCAGTGTTAAAGTACCCTAACATCCTCCCTTAAGAACAACTTGGGATAAGATTGAAGGATTCACAAAGTTAAAAAAAGAGAAGGAAGGATGCATTCAAGCCTCTTCCCCCTTAATGACAATTTCTTGAATTCCTAACATTGATTGAAGGTTTAAGAACTTCACTTATGTAAGGGTCTTCATGAAAATGCCAACAACTTGATCATCAATGTGACAATTCAACACTTCAAGGGTGTGCCCCAAATAATCTCTACAATTAAGTGCATGTGTATCTCAATGTGTTAGTTTCATTGATGCTAAACAAATTGCATAGTGAGTTGAATGACAGTGTGACTATCACACCAAATAATGATAAGATGTTATTGTGAGTCCAAACCCTAAAGGGATTTGTCTAAGACAAAGAGATTCTTGAATAACATGAACTATTGCTTGATGATTTGGTTATGTTGAAGAAAGATGTTGGGAATGTGTTATATTCTTTGCAAGAGTGTAGTCCAAACCTACAACATGGGGGTTGAAATTTATTTCCTCGACTATTTGTTCGGAAAATGTGTGATTTAATCCTAATTAAGGGATTGGGGTTTTAATATAATATGGGTTAATAGATTAGGGTTTTGGATGTTATAAAATGCCTAAATATTGTATTGTAAATGGTTAAGAATAGAAAAGGAGAAAGTGAGAGGTGCAGCAAGTTTTGTTGGTTTTATCGATTAAGGGTTTTCAAGGGAAATCCATGTATTGTGTGTGTTCCATTGTTTTAATATTTGTTTTTATTAAGAATTTATATGCATTGTTTCACTTTGTATGTTTAAAACCTACATGTGGTATCGGAGATTTATTATTGGTTTTAAGGTGGACACCTTTGTTGATAAGGGTTTGACTTGTTTGATAGAGCATTTTTGTCTTGAGTTTGTGATAAACTTGGGTCTAGTGGGATCTTTGTAGTGGTGATTCGTGTGTTGGAAGATAATGACAAGAATTTCTACAATCAAGATTGAGAAATTTAAAATTCATAGGTTTGATCTATGGAAGCTCAACTTCTTTATGAAGGGTGGTGCAAATCACCTTCGCTTTTGAGTTTGAGGTAATATCCACCTTTTATTTCACATCTATATTAAACAATTCCTTATTTGTATTTTTCCTCTTAATTTTTTTTGGTGTTTATCAAAGTGTACTTTCCAACAAGCATTCTTGTTATGAGGCTTTATGTTCACAATATTTGCATCGTTTAACAAAAGGGTTGGGATCCCGTGTCATTGCCATGATATTATTTCCATGCCAATTCTTGTTCTTACCTTTATTTTGTCCTTATTATTTTGTTTGCTTGTGTGTACCCAATTTTCTCTCTCTTATCTCCCTCAATATATTATGCCTGGATATTAGCTTCATCAATTTTCATAGGCCTAAAGAACATCGATCGTCATCAAATTTATGGTTGCAATGCTCCTAGATACTTATTGTTCAACTAACACATGATATTTCCAGAGGCTCAAACACCTTCAACATCCACTCACAAAAACATGTCATAGATCAACAGACTGATGCTTTATTTGGTTAAAACACTCAAAGAGGGGAAAATCCATGGCCTTGACCAAATAGTACTAGAGGAAATATATTAAGCAAAGGAAAACTATTTTACATATGGGTTTCTCACAATTAACCATCTTGTGAATTACCCTCCATTCTCTTTTGATAGATATTATGGACCAATTGAGTGTTAAGCCATGGATCAATAATCGTTAAGATTGAGGTGAATATGAACCATTGAATTACTCTATGTCTAGAAATCATGATCATCAAATTACATAAGTATAAATTCATAGTAATGCATACTAAAGAAACAAACTTTATCCTAACATCCTCCCTTGAGAACAACTTGGAATATGATCGAAGGATTTACAAAGGTGACACAGTAGGATAAAGATCCTATCCCCCCTTAATGACAGATTCTTGAAATCCTAACTTAGATCAAAGTTTAGAAATTTTTCTTCTCTACGATATTTTGTGAAGAAGTATAAAACAAAAGAGAACTTTAAGATTGCGACCTTGAACAAGCTTTCTGATGAAGTGCATCAACATTGCTCAATGTGGTTGTTGCATTGATGTTTTACTAGATCTTTGGTGATCTTGATGGAACTTTTATTATCACACCAAAGGGTAGCCAGATGTTGTTACTTGAATCCAAGCTCTGAAAGGAATATATTGAAGCTAGGAGGCTTTCTAACTTGCATTAACTATGGCTCAATAAATACTTTTCTTCTATTGAAGAAAGAACAATATATTTTTGTTTCTTACAAGTCCAAGTGACAGGTCAAAAAACAAGACTAAAAAGATAACCAACGGTAGACTTCTGATCATTAGGGTCACCGGTCCAAAATGAATCTCAAGCTGAATTGTACTTTAAATAGACCAGAGTATAATTTTTATGCTTTCCAGTGGATTTCAT
Source organism: Pseudotsuga menziesii (assembly GCA_001517045.1). Classification (NCBI taxonomy): domain Eukaryota; kingdom Viridiplantae; phylum Streptophyta; class Pinopsida; order Pinales; family Pinaceae; genus Pseudotsuga; species Pseudotsuga menziesii. The sequence goes on from LPNX011109716.1 coordinate 43,119, forward strand.
GGGGCATTTGCATGCATGGTGTTGATGTATTTGTAACTTTGGAATTGTATTCACTTGTATATCTTATGTTGTATTTCATTGTACCTCGATGTTCCTATCTGGAGAATCATTATTATAATAAATTCATGTAAAGTCATTGATTTTAACCCTCCGTTGTAAGTCGAGGAAATAGTCCCCACAGTTGAGGGGTACTAGGGTTATTAGACTCTCCTAGAGAAGTCGGCCCTGGTGAGTAATTGTCAAGTGGGAAACTAATATAAATAGAAAGTGAGACTCTCTATTTGACACACACACTCACTCAACTGTAGCGCATGAGTGAGAGAAGAGGAGCTCACACAAGTGAGAGAGAGAACAAATGTCGGAGATCATATTTTTGTCTTTGGGTTTTACTTTTTCCATTGGTGCTCATTCTATCTCTGAGGAAGTTGCGGGTTTTTCTCCTTTATGGTTTCCCCAAGGAAAACTCTTTGTGTCTCTTGTCTCTTGTGATTATTGTTGTGCATGTTATTCTCTTAGATAAGATCCTAGATCTTATTGATTAAATGATAAAAATTCTAACACATGGGGCAATGAGACGAACAATAAAAGGAAATTTTATGATGGGTATGAGTCATGTACAAGAAACTAACAACTAGTTGACAATACAAAGTGGCATCCACTTTAGGTGAAGTGAAAGTGGTAGTAAGTTTAACTTGAAGGGAGATAGGGTTGGTTTACAATCATCCACGTTGAAGAAATGAACAAGGTCACAATAATCCATGTGAAAGAAATGAACAAGGTCATAATCATACTTTTACTAAGAAATAAAAATCCCTTCTTTGGTTTGTAGGACTTGGAGGCCAAGAAAATAATAAAAAATTCTTAAGTCTATTATTTGAAGTTTCTTCTGAAGGATGGATTTCACATTTTTTAAAATGGTATGGATAATACCAATAAGAATAAGGTCATTAACATAAAAAAAAATATGATGATATAGTTTCCTACTTTCTTAGTATATCCATTAGGGTTATAATGTCGTCTAGAAAAACTGGTGTCAAGGAGAAAGCTATGCATTTTAGCATACCAAGCTCGAGGAGCTTTCTTAATGCCATCAGGAGATTTATTAAGGAAACAAACAAGGTTGGATTCATTCTGAACATAGTTTGGAGGTTGTTCCATCTAGACTTTTTTCTTGCAAATCTCCATGCAAGAAGGCATATTTGACATCCATTTGATGGATCTCTCATTTATGTAAAGCAACAAGGGAAAGAACAAGTAGGATGAAATTCATTTTGTTGATAGGGGAAAATGTTTCATTGTAGTCAATTCCTTTAACATGGGAAAATCCTTTGGCAACAAACCGTGCCTTCAGGTTTTCAACACTTCTATCTAATGCATACTTAGTTCTATAGAACTATTTACATCTGACAAGTTTTCTCCCTTTTGGAAGAGGTAAAATATCCCAAGTATCATTTTCCATTAAGAAATAATATGATTCATTCATAGACTCATCCCAATCTAAATGGCCAGAATCTTCTGCAAATTTTTATGGATCAAGAGTCTCTAAAAATTGATCCAAAAAGGAATACTCGTTGGAACTCTGATTGGTTCAATGTTTATCTCTAGGATCACTGACAAGGTCACCAATAGTTTCACATGTTGTAAACACCCATAGAGGAAGTGGTTGTGGTGGTGCAACTGGAGCAAGGTGAGTAGGTGGAGGTGGATTTTCATCCTCACTACCATCATTAGAAGAAGAAACCATAGTAGGAACACTATCAAACAAATTGGGAATAGAAATTTGTATAATTTTCAAAGATGTCCCGTAGGTCGAAGATGGTATAAATTGCAAATAAGGATTTCATGCCAATATATCTTCATCAAAATTAACATCTCTTTTAATAATAATGTCATTGGGTTTTGGTTGAAGAAGTCTATAACCTTTTACATCTTCAGAATATCCAACAAATATGCACTTTTCATACTTAGGCTATAATGCTTTCCATTTTTCATCGGGATTTTAAGCCTATGATTTATTACCAAACACATGAAAGTGTCTTACATTTGGTTTAATGTTACTCCATTTTTTATGTTGTTATATCTTTTAGAGCCTTTATGTGAGTTGAAATAACTATGTAAATGCAACAATTAATGGATTTGGTCGAAAATTGAAGACTTAATCTATTAGGTTGGATCATACAAGTATCTATTTCCTTTAGCGTGTGATTCTTTTTCTTAGAAACACCTTTTTGTTGTGGTGTGTATGGTATAGTATGTTTCCTTTGAATTCTTCGTGTAGTGTAGTAAGTTGTAAATATATTGTTAACATGTTCATCTCCATTATTTTTTCTTAACTTATGTATTTGATGTCCATATTGTTTCTCTACAAGGGCCTGTAAGCCAAGAACTTGTCAAAGGTCTCACTCTTAATTTTTAAGAAGTAAACTCAAGTGCATTTGAAGAAGTCATCAATGGAAGTTAAGAAATACTTGAAGCTATATGAAGAAGTAGAAGGAGGCAGACCACACAAATCACTAAGAACAATTTGCAAAGGGGTTGAGGTGTGCCATTAGGCACATTTTTCAACATTGTACCCATGATGTTTTTTGAGAACACAACTAGGACAAATACTATCTCTTACAAGAGACGAGAGGAAGGCCAAACACCATTTTTATTACATAGTTGTTGTAATGAAAAATAGTTTAAATGACCAAATTTCTTATGCCAAAGTTTGCCTCCTTGTGAGCAATAAAAACTAAGGGAAATGGTGATTATCCAAACTTGTTGAATGTTTACAACTTGGTAATATCATTAATAATTCTTCTTGCTAGGACATGCTTAGGATATTTGAAATCCTTGATTACAACTTGGTGAGGTGTGACCTCTATAGTCTTACCTTCACCAGAATGAGTGATTTGATAATTTGACAAAACAATGAATGGAATTCTTGGAACACATAATACATCATTGAAATGACCATCGTCTAGAAAAATTGCTTGGTGCTACATTTATTTAAATCAAAAAATTGGATTTATCCTTATCCATATGATAAGATGCTCCATAATCAATGAGCCACTCATTAGAAGAAGAAGAACAAGAAGATGCATTAAAGAAAAAACCAGAATTTTTAAAGTGCATGCCCATGAAAAGTAGAGTGAGAAAAAGAATCAAGTTTGATGTTGCGCTTCCTCATTGTTGCTTCTAAGGTTGTCATCTTCTTGAAACATTGAGATTCCACATGACCATCTTTCCTTTAAAAAATGTGATGGTACTTAGCCTTCTTACCTTTTGATTTGCTTCGTTTGTCACCATTGGAAGGATGAGTTGGTTGAGAGGGTTTGGGACCCCTATTTTGCTTATTGTTGTGAGGATGTTGCTTTTTAGGTTGCTTGGGCTTATCCTTTGTTGTACCACTAAGGATTTGTTAAATGGATTGAAATTGTTGATCACTCCAACATATAAAGGATTATCTTGCTTGCAACATAATAATAATAACAATAATAATAAATTAAGGGACACATCCCTTCGTGAATAATTGCTATAAGTTCCTTCAGGATTTGTATTTATATGACATTATCATTTTATCTTCAATCTTCTCATACATTTCTAATATTATATATTTATTTGTATGGATATTTTTATACTTGCATATCTATTTTGGATATTTATTGTTTGAGCCAATTTGGTTCCTCTCTTTGGTATCAGAGCCCTTTTTTTGACATTCCATTGATTTTGAACTTTTGCCACTTCTATATTTTCATATTTTCTCAGTTTTTTTGGTATTTTGCCACAAATCAACCCTTGTCCACTCAAAGTTTAAATTACTCATTGCCAACCCAAATAGAAAATTCTCACTAAGTTCACTACTAGAAAAGTTGAGGGGAAAAGTTAACATATCTCTTGATTTCCGTGCGCTACTACATCGAAGATACTGAAAAACAAAGGAAAAAACAATGCATTGTTGCATAGAAGAAAATTTGCTTCATAATTTTTCTTTAGCTACGCAAATAAATATTTTGCTAGAAAATTCGAAAAAAGATATTGACCACTAGATGTAGTGACAAATTCTATTTTTTAGATTGGATCATTGGTTACAATGATTGAATGTTGTTCATAGATACATATAAGAATGCTTTGATGTTAAATAAATTCATCCATAGCAAATCATCTAGAGTAATATCTAAACCTACATCATGTAAAACAGTAAAACATAACATATAGAAAAAAAACAGTTAATTAAAAAAGAAAAGAAAAAAGAAAAATATTTAAATCAAAGTTGAAGGAAGTATGAAAAACAAAACTAAAATACATACTACACAACACTTCTAACCATCCATAGTCTAGCCATCGCTACCACATTTATCTTACCGATGATCAATGAATAGATACATATTCATGAAAATATTTGTGGCTTTTAAGATCACAACAAACACATTTGAGTGATTGAAAGTTGTTTCATAATCATTATTTGTCTATGTTGCACAAGTTTCTGGAACGCGGGAGCGTAGGGAACCTGGGTACGAGTATCAGATACGTCTAGAAGTTTCCCCCAAATTTGCAGGAAACGACAAGTTGGGAACGTCAACAATATATATTAAAAAAATATGAAAAATATTAAAAACTAATAATTAAAAAAACATGAGAAGATAAGAATCATAGAGAAGAAAAGAAGCATTTACACAAATCGGATGATTTAACTTATCCCTTGTATTACGGTTGTAACTAAAACCTCTTAGCGTGACTATATGTATAGAGTATGTTTTTAGTTGTGTCAAATATGATTAAAATGTATTAGAATATTATAATTCCAATATTCCATGAAAGGATATGTGCAAAAGTGTATAAATATTCAAATTTAAATTACTATAAAAAAAAATCAAAATAATTTTTATTTAAATGTAATATACGAGTTTAGTTTTAAAGTAAGATCTAAAACCATTTCCAATTAGTTAAAACTATACATTTTATTCATAAAGTAAATAGTAAAATAATAAATTTATTTTCTTTTATTTAATAATATATATAAAGTAAAAAATAGACCTACATTTATTATTAATTAGTGGTAATTGCAATTTAGCGTAGGGATGAGTGAATACTCTAGCACAAGCGGTAGATAGAGATCAGTGCACCAAATCAAGAAGGTATCATGAAAAATACTTTCATTGCAACTTAGTTTTCTAGAGAAAAGATTTTGAGTCAACCATGTTTATGTATGGTTGCAAGAAAATAGGAATGTTGTTAACAACCAACATGGCGATCAGAAATGCTGGAAGTTCCGAATGAAGGAAACACACAAAAAAGGTCCCCAAGTTCCCGATTTTAGAGGGTAAAAGTTCCCAATAAGTTCTCAACCATTCGGAACGGTTCCCGCTAGATTGGGAAAGTTCCCTATAAGTTCCCAAGTTCCTTGGAACGTCGAAACTTCGGGAATGAGTTTCCTAAAACCTGGGAGCGGTTCCCGTGCTACATAGAGACTTTAATTACATAAGCTATGTCAAGGTATATTAGAAGTATATCAACAAAAAAAATTGTTAATTTGAGATTATAAAGTTCAAAAGAGATATCTACTTTTAATAGAAGTAAAAAAGTGCGCATTCAAAGAGAAGGTTATTCAAAGTTATTAAATCCAAGTTGAGTTACGACATTAATTTTTTTTATCAACTAATTACACTTATATTATAGGCCAAGGGGTTTATTTAATAAAATGTTATCGAGGAGTTTATTTAATAAAACTTTTAATGTTGGTGAATAAAAACTAATTACACTTGTACTCTTTTTTTTTCAGTCGAAAAAATTCCGGCCTTGCTATTCATATATGAATCTAAGACCATCATAATGTGCCTCCCCAAACTGGGTTTTACAAAGCTATTAGCAGAGCTTAGCTCATCGTATCAAAAAAGAGCTTTCACATAACCATGGGTCAATCAAGCTATCAACAGAGCTGAGTACACCAAGTCACAAATAACTACAAAACCATGGGTCACTAATCCAATCGGATCCAGATACATGTATAATGCAGACGACATGCCAAATAGTGTGAACCGGGAGAATTACACTTGTACTATCGGCCGAAGATTTTATTTAATAAAACACTATCGAGGAGTTTATTTATTAAAACCCTTAATGTTGGCGAATAAAAGAATTGGTGAATCAAAACCAATTACACTAATAGTATAGGCCGACGGGTTTATTTAATAAAACGCTATCGAAGAGTTTATTTATTAAAACCCTTAATGCTGGCGAATAAAAGAAAATAAGGGTTTATTTAATAAAACCCTTAATGGTTGTGAATAAAAGAAAAGGTGAAGCTTTAAAGTTTAACTTAAAAAGTGTTATTTAAAAAAAATGTTATTCAAAGATAAAAGAAAAAGTTCAAGGTCTTAAATCAAATTTTAAAGATAAAGGAATTATTAAAGTTTAATTTATGTAGTTTTCTTAAGCTTGAGGAGTAAGATAAACTCTCATATAAAAAAAACAAATTATTAAGGTAAACCAAGGATATAGTGAGGAGTTGAATAAGTTGGATGTTGTTTTACAAGGTTATTGAAGCAAATTATTTCATGGATCTACATGTTTATATATTCATTTATTTTTGAAGAAATACATTCAAGAATAAAAACTGTGAACTTTAGAGTTTATATATAAATCAAAATTTTAGATTAAATAATTTATTTGTTAAATGGAATTTGAGTATATGGAGATATTTAAAAATTACAATTGCTTATGTATAATGTGTAGAAAATTGTTTATTATGGAAGAATATCAAAACAATCCAAAAATACAGATACACAAATTAAAGGGCAAACTAAAACATTATAAAACGAACAATAGACAATTACAATTTGAAATTAAGAAGAGGAATTATTTTTATGAGTTACCATAGAGAGATAATCATTGGCTAAAAAAATCAAAATCAAAACTAAGACCAAACTAATCAAGACTTTGAGAAGAAATTATTAGAGAAGAATGAAATATCATGCTTAAAAAATAATAGTCAAAATTTACTGGCAAAACTTAGGAAGTTAAAAGACAAAAAACAAGATGATAAAAATTTAGAAAAAAAATCAACATCTTGAAAAGAAATTATCCAAAAAAGATAAAGACAGTTTCCGCCTAAGGAATCTTAATCAAAGATTGCTTGATCAAATTAAAAGATTAAGGGACAAAAAAATCAAGAATCTGGTATAAAAAAATAAAGACGACAAGTCCAATAATAAGGAAGAACTCTTACTTTTAACGAAACAAATTGAGGGTTGACTTACACAAATTAAAGGGAAGTATGATAAGAAATGTTTACAAGAAGAGTTAGATTTCAAAGGATCAATAGTTGACAAGGAACAGGGATTGGCGTAGTAGAGAAGTTATTGGACACTCAAATTCAAACATTAGAAAAGGGAACAAATGCAGAGTTGACTAGCACTCAAATTCAAAAGAATTCTTATATTAAAAAATCACTACAAGCATCATGAGAAGATGTTTTCAAGGAACAATAAAGATTAGGATGTCTTATCGTCATCCAAATCACAATAATCGATATATAAATGCCAAGATCTCTCTCTCTCTCTCTCTCTCTCTCTCTCTCTCTCTATATATATATATATATA
>LPNX011109716.1:51320-144605 GCA_001517045.1 Pseudotsuga menziesii
AAGCCAATAATGAAAAGTTTCATCCAAATAGTCGATCAACAAAATGTTCTAGCAAATATCAACTTGGGGTGGGTTAATTCACAGGTGATGCAACAATTTCACTTTGGAATTCATAAATCATATCATCTTGTTTCGTCAAGTGTCACAGTTACAAACACATAAGATATCGAGAAGACATTGTGATCTATAATGAGAGTCAAATCATGGAATCTTTTCAATAATTATGTTTTGATGACAAAACATTTTTAAGAGGAAGATAATGTAACATACATAACTACAACAACAAGTACAACAACTAAGGGATACATCCCTTCATGAACAACTTCTATAAGTTCTTTTAGTATTTGTATTTAGATGACATCATCATTGTAGCTTCAATCATCTCATACTTTTCTCATATTGTATATTTATCTATATGGATCCTTTTATACTTGCATATCAATTTTGGATATTTATTGTTTCAATCAGATTGTTTCATCTCATTGCTCCTTAATCAAAGAATCACAAAAGGATTCAAGATATTGTTGGTTCTATATAGTTATTCCCTAGATCTTCTTTCATGGAGTAAACTATAGATACAAAAACATAATAAGCAAGACCAAGTTTTACAAGAATATGATAAATAAATTGTTTTTCTTCCTTTTTATGTTGATTTCTTCAAGAAATAGTCTAAGGGTTTTGTACTTAGATAGATAGTCTTTAATGCAAGAGAAATCACTTGGATTTAAAGTAACCGATCCATTTTCAAGTTGGTGACCTCAATCTCATTATGTTTACCAAATAAGGTTTATAATTTTACCTGAGCATCTTTTGGTTCGTCAATTCCTTGAAGGTGGAATCACAACTAATTAGAAATTGAGATCTTGATTAATCCACATGTTTCATCACTTTTGTTATCACATTTTATTTTCTTATCAACATCAATGTGGGGGGGGGTTCTTTTTCCAAGGCAATCCAGTAGAGTCCCTAGTTCATAGGGCATCGTTCATATAGAATCTCCATGAGAAGTAGTTGGTATTAGTAAGTAGAATATTACTTGGAGTGGAAATATTATAATATGTAGGTATTATGGCTTCAAACAAAAAAACTAATGGTATATATGCAAATATATTGAAAAAACAGGCATAAAAAAAACAACATTGAAAACGGATTCTAAATTTCAAAGTTATGCCTTTTTGAAGAAAGACATAAAAAGGAACCAAGGAGCCATGTGTTAGGAAAAGTTTGATCCACGTTGTGATGGGAGCAATATATTAAGCAAAGGAAAAATATTTTACATATCAGTTTCTCACAATGGATCCTCTAGCAAATGAGCCTCCATTCTCTTTAAATAGAGATCATGGACCAATCGGTGTTTAAAGCTATGGATTAATAATAATTAATATCGAGGTGAACATGAACCATCAAATCACTCTATGTCTAGAACATATAGTGACCTCTAGATTACATAAGTACAAAATCATACTAAAGAAACATACTTTAGCCAAAGACACATTATACCAAATTGATCTTAACTAACTCCTAAGTGTCTAAATATCCTAACACTTAATCAACATATATGGACTCTTCAGAGCTATTGCTAGTTGAATACCTCTCTTCTTGAACTAGATACTGGACTTCAGGGAGAATTTTAAGGATCAATAATTTTCTTAAAGTGTGGAAAGCTTGGAGAATTTTACTGATTCTTAAATTTACAACCGTAAAATGTTTGATGGTATATTTGTAAAAAATATTCAAATTTTTAAGGTTTGATATTGTTTCTAGAAAATTGTGGTGATATTTTAGAGTATTATGTTTTTATCATGTGGAACTTGGGTAAATCATTTTATAGAAGAATGGAAAGTGGTGGATCTTGTAGTTTCTTCGACCCCAAACTAAGGCCAAAGGCATTGGGTGATATAGGAAAAAGGATAATTCAATTATTACACAATGGAATAAGGTTATCAAAGGTCGGGCTAACAAGCCACACAACTAGTAAATTAAAACTTTTAGCCTTATGAAAACCAAGCATATGCATACTAGTAAATTCAATAGTAAATTTTGAACATGAGCGGACAATTGGTTTCTCCAATATCCTTATGATTAAGAACATTTAGTTAGCTCATGTCCACAACAGTAAATATTGTGAATATTTATAAATTACTTGAATTGTGTATAATTGATATGCAAAATACTTTACTAGTGAATTATGTGTGTGTTGATTTGAGTGGTTAGATAGTAGGTTATAATGACATTAAGAACATATCCACAGACCTCAATTTATAGCCACATGACCATAGAAAACAGAAACACATGATTCCATCCACAACCTCCAAACCAAAATGAGATCTCTTGGTTGTACCCTACAACCATCTTTCACTATTATGATTTAGATTGTATGGCTTCCCTCCCTCTAGCCATCAATCACCAATACAAATCAGATCTACGATAATATAATCATATTTGCAACAATACAAAATATCTACAATAATACAATAAGATCTCCAACAATATAACATATCTACATACAAAGGTATTCTCAATTAAAAGACATGGTGTGTTCCTTTTAGCATTGGAAACACTACTGGGCCAAAAATGGTCATAATTTTGTCATACAGAAATATTTTCCAGTGAAACAAAAGGTGTTCCTTATTGGAAACATCGCTATGGACACAATGGAATATATATCACAACCTAGAAATGAGTAGAAATAGGAAAACCATAACATATGATTGCACCCCTCTTAACACTGTGAGAGCCACAATTGTAAACCACAAAGGAGAGGAGAAAGCATAGATGGCAGAGGAGGTACATAGTAATTCAGAGATTCAAAGTACATAAGTCATCCATTCTGCATACAATTCTTGGCACATAAACCATATACATAACCAGGATACAATTCATTCTCCATGGCATATAGCATAAATAAGCATATGAACAAATACTTATATTCAAATGGGAAATTGACTTCAATATGACAACTTTCTCACTTGAATATGTCACCTCCGAGCTGGGATCATTGATCCACCAATAGAGGCATGCGAAGTTTAGCAACGCTCGGAACTCCTCTTCAGAGAAAACCACAATACTTCCCACTACTACTTTCCTAACTATCTCCACTTCCTATGGTTTGTGACTCCCTTCACCTAACTTGTCCCTTAGGATATGACCATCCCATTTCCTTGATTTCTATGTGAGAAATTGGACTAGTTGAGTCAAATCAAGGAAGAAAGGGAATCATCTTACTAGACTAACTTTCTGATAGGATCCCACAACAAACACTAAGTCTCAACACAATCTCAATACTGCCAACACTCAAAACGTAGTGAGATAGCACAAGTCAAGTGATCCAAAGCTTGGGATTAGCTTCAACAAGGAGAGAGCACATGCATACATAGCTCAAGGAGGTAAATTTGAACCTAAGGAGACCAACTTGAATTGATTTGAGTGTGGATAGGCTTCATCTTGGAGACTTAACTAAAATTGGTGGAGTGGTGTTTTAGCTTAGGAGATTCCCTTCTCGGATTAGCACATGCGAGGAGGAGTTACCAAAAAGCAAGGAGTCGAGGCTAAGAATATATTAAAGAGTGTGCACTAGTAATGTGATGGAAGATAGTGGGTCTAATAGGATCATAAATAACTTGTAAGAAAAATAAAACATTGAGCATATCCAAGAATAGAGGAGTGGGAAACACTTATGGAGGAGGAGGCTAAATTCTAGCTCGTGGAAGCTAAAATCTAGTTTATAGCTCCTAGAATCCAGGGAGAGGGCGCCTTAGTGCAAGTGGGGGTCAAAAAATGGTATATTTCATCTAAGGAGGGGAAACCAGGTAAGGGGGGTGGGGGCACTAAGGAATGAATAAGGTGTCATAGTAACTCCATAGGTAAAAAAAAAGGTATCTTGCATAGTGACCAACAAATATTTAAGTCACCAAGGTGCGAACATGAACTAGGATGGAAAAAATTAATCCAACAAGTTCTAAACTGGTAGGAATTTCCCCATTCCTCCTCAAAATATGTAATCCATGGTTTCCCATACTCTTTCATTTTCCTTTATTGAGCCAATTGTTTATTTAATAAATAACACAACAATCAATATTAAGAACAATAGTATTAATAATAGCGCCAAGTCCATAGTCACATTAACTAAACAAATATCATATTTCTATAGTCACATTAACAAACAAGCTATCATAATTACCATGGATTAATAACCGAGGTTTTACAAATATTTTCTTGGAAAAAATTTGAAAATTAGCCTATGGGAAAAAGTCTTGCCTCCAAAATTTTCCACGGAGAACTTCTGTAACAATTGTTTCCTTTTCCTAATGTAATTCCATGCAATTTACTGGTGATCCTCATACCCAATCATATATAAATATGACTTGATAATATCCTTGAACACCTCTTGCATGAATATTCCACCATGCTAGATCATTTCCTTTAAGCTTCAACTAGGAAAATGTGATCCTTTATCTTTCAATGACCCTATGTACATTAATGTACACTTCCATATGATATAGCCATTGATTCAATTTCATGGAACCCACTTGAACTACATAATTTTTATATCCACATTTTCCTCCACACTGAAAGGTACCTATGGTTTGTTGTAGTTGCATTCTCATCTCTTTGTCTTTGTTTGAGGTTTTTTCTCTGGTCCTGCATCTTTTTTCTTGAGATCCTTAGATTAGACTTACATTCTTCAATTGTGTCTACTCATTTTTATATAACCAATTGTAATGACATGGATGTAAGGGTGGCTATGATATTTTCTAGTCGATCCAACCTAACCTCGAGATCATCCTCTTCTTCTTATCCATGACAAACCTCCATCATTTTTATAACTTACTTCTATGAAAGATGGATAATGTTTCTTGTCCACTTCTTATGCAGTAATTATAGATGTTTACCATGCCTATCTCACCAAGTACACATAAACCTATGCTTTGATACCATATGATCTGTAAACAATAGGATTATAGACCATTTGTTTCACCATCGTAGATTCCATGTTCTTAGTAACAATGTTAACCCATGAAACACCCCATCTTAATGAGCCAAAGTTTTTTTTTTGAATTCAAGTTACTCCTCACATGAGAAAATGGGTACTTTCAAGTTCAATGTGTTTATATTATTCTTGAAAACACCCAATCTAAAAAAAATTTTAAACGTTAGGTCTACTTTGGAAACAAGTCTATATTTCACAAAATAACAAAGAGATGAGATAACCATCCATAATTCCATTACATAATACACTTGAATGTTATGACTGGACATTATGAAACCATAGAAAATACCCAAGCAACACTAAAAGGGAAATCATATTATTTTACCTAGACATGACTCAGAAGACTCATAATTGGTGAGAAACCCCAGAAAACAAAACATCTATCCTTCTAAGTTTATTACCAAATGATAAAGGAGACAAAAATGTGATCTAGATTTGTACAACTATAAACCTAAGATGATCAATAAAATCTACTCATACAATCCAAACAACATATCCATGAGACCACTCTTCTCATCTGTCTTTTACGCCTCAAGTAAGAACTAACCAAAGTGACATAAGTAGCAACATTGATATTCACTGAACACACAAACCATGCATATTAATGATCAAAACGGTAGTTGTATGAACCAACAAGGATGTGTTTATGTTGGTTGACTGGGAATCAACCTCTTACATAGGAGGTATGATTTAGTGTTGAGGGAAAAATTATTATACATAGGTTATATTAGGAAGCTAGGGAAAAATCACTAAATGAGGAGATATGTATGAGCTAAAACACCCAACAAAAAAATGCAAAATATGTTATCTAGTCCCTTGGTTAATGGTATATGTCTAGGAAAAATTAAAAGGTTCAGTTATGGTGCAAATCTCTCTCTGGTAGATTTTAACTAAGAAGAGACCAATCGCTCCCAGACTAGTGGTTGTGGGACATATAGGTTTGAGTCATTGATGTTATAGATAAATAAGACTTGAACTATGATTTGAATACATAGACAATTAATGTAGATATTGTCGATGAGATATCGAAGGCTTCTTCTACTTTCGTTTGAACAACTATAAGTGTGTGTGTGTGTGTGTGTCAATTCCCATTAGCTCACTCGATTAAGGTGTGGGTATCATCAGCAGGGAAACTAGGGTTAAATTCTCCTTAGTGGTGAGCTAGTTGGGAGGAGACACCCAAAATCCAACTAGTTGAGGGTTGGTGTGGTCCAGGATGTGTGAGATCCCCATGTTATTTTGACGGCTTAAATGCCCCTGGGTCATGGTTTCTTAAAAAAAATTCCACTCCCGCAAGTTAGGAATACTCTAGCAAACAAATATGCGTATGTGTGTGTGTTCTTTAATTATACTTTCTCAAATGAAAGCACAAGAAACCTTCAATATCATATCGACAATATTTACAGGAATTGTCTCAAATTTTATATTGAGGTTTGTGTATTCAAATCATAGCTCAAGTATTCTTTTTCTTGAGAATTAATGGCTTGAACCTATATGTCCCACAACCACTAGTCTAGGAACGATTAGCCTCTTCTTAGTTAAAATCTACTAGTCCATACCCTTGTGTGATTTATCTCTTTTTCTAAGAATTATAAGAACACAATTGAGCCTTGACGTGAGTTGTCTCTCCTCTGATTTTAATATGGAATGTGATCTTTATATTTTCAGGTTCTATGAACTTCAAAAATGATTTCATGAATCAAACAAGGGATTCACACCTTCAATGAATTCATTCATTCTCAAAAAAGAATCACACACACAAAAAAATGAAATCGAAACATGAACATAGAACTTATGGAAAATAGAGTCAATGACTAAGCAATTTCATTAATCTCTATGCACATACTACAAAAAATTATGCATTACATGAGGAGGTGTTTCGAACCTTTGAACATATAGGTTTGTATCCCCTTTGAACATCATTTTCTTGCTAAAATTGACTGCTACAAACCATGAAGGAGGTTACAACTAGAACTATTACAAAATGAAATTTAAATTTATAATGATTCCCCTACATTAGACTCCCAAGGAACAAAGACTTATTCATGGGATCTTGTTGTCCATGATTTCCTCAACACTGATGCTTCCATACTTAGAGATATATGTTGTTTTCATCCTCGTGGAATCTCCAAGCGGTTGGTTCTTCTACTTGACTAAGTATTGAAAGTACTCCTTTCGAGTAGTATTCTTCACTACCTTTTGGTTTAGGATTGATTCAATATTCTTTGATGGTGTCGTAGCTAGCTGTTGCTCCCAATGCATTGTCTAATCAATTATAGTTTTAGGTGCATTTCAAAAATATCCACTTTTCCCATTTAAAGATACAAGTATGAAACATTAAAAAATGGAGAGATTTCATTGTTGTGTGGAAGCTCTATTTCATAGGAATTTGACGAAAATTTCCTCAACACCTTGCATGATCCAATCTTCTTAAAGTTTAGTTTATTGTATTGACCCTTTGGAAATATCTCTTTTCTTAAGTGTGTGAAAACCAAATCTCCAACTTTAAAGTTTATCTCTCTCCTCATTAAATATTCCTTTTGCTTACACATATTGGTGTTATCTGGTAGCTATTGCTTGACTCTCTCATGCGATTCTTGTATGGATGTTGTGAATTACTCACCATAAACACTCCTAGATTCTTGCTTTCAAATTTTTCTCAACTCATAAATTCCTCTTGGGTTCATACCATATAAAATTTGGAATGGGTTATGACCTATGCTCCTATTTGGTGAATCTTTATTCAAATGTTTTTCTTGTGTAAGTACTTTGTCTTGTCGCTTAAGATGTTCACTTGCTAAACTCCTTAAGATATTACCCAGACTTCTTTTAACTACCGCTATTTGGTTTTTTGTCTTTGGGTGGTAAGATGAATTGAAATTGAGATGTGTACCCAAGTTTTTACAACTGCAAACTTATTACCAACAAATTGTGTATATGTGACATGTAATATTTCTAGGAAGTTTATGCAATCTCACTACTTCCTTGAAAAACAAGTTGGCAATGTTAGCAACATCACTTGTTTTAGTACAAGATATAAAATGTGCCATTTTGGAGAATCTATCAACAACAACAACAAATTGAAGCATTACCTTTCTATGTTTTAGGCAATCATAATACAAAATTTATACTTATGGAATCCCATGGCCTACTAGGAATAGGAAAAGGCTGACATAATCATGTGTTATGGCTTCTTCCTTTGGCATGTTGGAATAACCTATATCTTTCAACAAATATTTTCACATCAACTCACATTCCTAGCCAAAAATATGATGCATTCATTTGAGCAAATGTCTTATTTTTCTCAAAATGTCCTGCCAAACTACTATTGTGCTTCTCCTTTAGCAAATTAACATTCTGGAATACATAGTCTCCTTCCTTTAAAACAACAATACTTCCTTAATAATATAGTCCACCCATGGACTTCTATCTCTGCTCACGGGATTCTCATAGGTTTCATATGCTTCCTTGAAATATGCATCTTCCCCATACATTTCCTTTAAACCATCAAATCACAAGACATTCACTTGGAATTCATGCAAAATCAGATTTATCTTGCTTAATGCATTTGCAATTTTATCAGGTTGTCCTCTTTTATGCTTGATAACAAAAGTAAATTCATTGTGATACAAGGAATATTATTTTAGCATCATTAATTTTTTCACTAAAGTAGGCCATTGGTTTTCCTTCTTGACTTAAACAACACCTATAGCAGTCCTTCTAGCATTACATTCAACTTGGAAAAGTTTATTAACATCTAGAAGGATAAAATAGGCTACTTAGTAATTGTGTTTTTGAGTAATTTAAATCTATGTTCATCTATCTCTTTCCATTGGAATAGATGCTTATTTCCCTTAATTATTTCCACAATTGGAGCACAAATACCACTAAAATTTCTTAAAATTTTTCTATAGAAGCTAACTAAACCATGAAGCTTCTTACCTCAAATACATTTCTTGGAGTAGGGAACTCCATTATGGCTTTGAAATTTTCTTTGTCCATCTTCAATCCTTCTCGTGGTATAAAAAAACCAAAATAGATAAACTCTATCTTCATGAAAGTACACTTCTTAAGATTGATTAATAACTTATCTTTTTACAGTCGATTCAAAACCAATCTAATATTAATAAGATGACCCTCCTTTGATCAACTATAAACCAAAATATCATCTAAATAAACTGACAAATTTACCTGTGAAATATTTAAGTACTTCATTCATGAACCTCAGGGAGGTGCATGGAGTGTTTTTCAACCCAACTGGCATCACCAACCACTCATAAATCCTATCATTAATCTTCAATGTTGTTTTACGTTCATCACCATCTCTTGTTCTTATTTGGTGATATCCACTTTTATGTCTATCTTAGAAAAATACCTTGCACCACTCAAACAATCCATCAAATCATTGATATGACATAAAGGGAATCTATGATTGATTGTGATCTTATCTATGGACCTAGAATATGTACACATTCTCCAACCCCCATTTATATTTGGACTCAACATCGTAGGAACAACACATAGACTCAAACTTTCTCTAACCCTTTATCCAATAATTCCTATGCTTGATTCTTCTTATCCTCATTCTCTTTTGGAGTCATTTGGTATGCTACGTTTTTGGTAAATTGGCTCCCATGATGATATCTATGTGATGGATAATGCTTCTTATTGGATATAGTTCATTAGGAAAATCGTTCACAACAATGTCAACAAATTCACCCATAAAGTTTGAATTTCTATAGGTAACTTTGTTAACTTTATGCTAGTAATTATCATTCTTGGGGTACCAATTAATGAAAAATTTACCTCCTCAATTTTTATTTGATGTAAGAATCCCTTTCCTTTCACGTACCCATACCCCGTTATCATGCAGAATTAAAAATTTCATCGAGAACCTTTACTGTTCATCGAAACACATGGCATGGCTGTGAAACACTCCTCCACATTCATGTTCTGATACCACATGGTCATTGAATTCTGCATTTAAATTCTCCAACTTCCCACTAGCAAAGAAGAAAGAACTCGGGGGAGATCGAACAATGGAGAAAAAAAAATCATGGCGAAGATCAACGATCATCATCTGTTCCGCATCTGGAAACTTAACAACGACTGAGAATCCAATTGCAAAAATCAACGGTGCAGAAATCCCGAGTTGTGGGATCAAAAAGTTATGAAAATTGCAATCTCACATCCCGCATCCAGCATCAGAAAATATATCAACGGTGGAGGATAATCCCATAAGAATATATGATACAGAAAACTTGAGTTGCAGGATCGAAAAATATGGAAACCAGAATACCGCGATCCCGCATCCTGCATCTTGCATTCGTATTCGTGCATCCCGCATGCATAAAGGTGCATTGCGGAACGGAAATTGCAGAAAGTCGTTATTCTCAAAAAGACATCTCCGCATCTCGCATCCCACATCTCGCAAATTGCAGAAAGGAATATTTCTAGAAGAAAATTCAACTTTTTAACTGAATCCTTGGATCGATTTGATCATTCAGGCCATCACCAATCTGGCCAATCTAACCCTACAGCTTAGTTTAAAAATGCATTGAAGGAAGCATACATATATGCTTATAATTGTAGTTATTAAAAGGAACAATGCATCAATTCAACACAGCAACATTTTCATCACATTCCATATAGAAATTACAATGCAAGAAATACAATTGCAGAGATTAACATAGACAAGAACACTTATCTTGAGAATAAATTGTCCCACAACCAGTTATGTCACTGCAATGCTCCACCCAACCATAGGCCAGTGTGCTCATCAATCTCTCAGCGACACTACCACCCCTGATCTGGGCATGATTTCCTCAAGGGATAAGGGAACACTAGCAGACTCATACATAGCCAAGGGTGTGACAAAACTCAGCCAAGCCAACACAGTTGAGTTTATCATATTGTAAGGGAAAACAAACCAACAGATGGGTTTCATTGGCCACTCAACCAAGCCATCTCACAGTTGGGTTTCACAGACTGTTCACAGTCAAGCCAACCTTCACCTTAAGGACCAATCAAGCCAACATATGGGTTTATCAAGCTACCAGCCAAGCCATATTTCTAGTTGGGTCTATTAGGATTCTAAGGCAATGGGTAGGAATAACTACTAAGCTAGTGAGATCATCTATAGAGCTAAGAACACCTTCAAAAGACCTATCTGACTTGGCTTTCCCACTGCCTACACTCCCAACACAAGGAAGTATCCCCTTATCTGCTCCATAGTCCCTCGGGCTACACCTTCCCTCCAGTGCTCTTTAGGATGTACATAGCAGGTTAACCAGCCACTCTTACCTTATTGTGAGGTTCCACACTAGGTTTATCAAGTGCATTCTACATCTCTACCATTCCTAATTCTTGTACATAGTTCATACCCAAACCAGGGTTCACAACACAAAAACCAAAGGGAGACTCAGCAACATTGGCTTTAATCTGGAACACAAGTAACAAGGTCTCAAAAAATATGTAGTTCAAGAGAACTTTGCAACACAAAATTCACAGTCTCTCCAAGGGAAAACACTTGTAGAATGTGAAGGATACGCATTGGAAGAAATCAGCTTCCCAAGATCTTTCTCCCAGAATGGAGAGAATGAATGATGATGAGCCTGACATCCCGAATCTCCCAAAATGTGAATTCAAAACCAAGATGTAATTCGTGAGCCAAAATGGCATACAATTTTGGGTGTTTTCTTGTCCATGCAAGCAAAACACAACATTCGAAACTGGGTGCTCTTCCCAATTCAAATTTTCCCATACTCTTCCCCTTCCTGCAATAAATACCTCAACCACATTCTGCGGTAGAATTAAATGGTTGGGGAGAAAAGACCAGAAAAGGGTAGTTGACAGCTTTTAATGGGATTTCCCCATGACACATGTCTTTTCCCAAACTATTTCAAGGTTAACATCCCATCCCCCTTAGGAAAATCATGCCCCCATCTCATTTTTCATTGCATTGACATAGCTAGCTGTGGGATTTTTTATTAATTTGCATATTTACATGATGTTTACAAACATGCTTTCCTTAGCACATAAACCATAGGCATCAACCATGATTGCATATATGCCAAACGTTAATCAATGATAGGGACTTGGACTTGAGCTCCTTGTCATGATTCCATATAATATTTACATCATAACATTAATGCAACGGGGTCAAAACTGGGGTGTTACATTTCCAATAACCATTTGCATTTTAGTAGTAACCTATTTCATTGCACCTTCCATTTTTTAAAGGTATAAGTGTGTGATTATTTCTGCCCTTCTTAAAAGTATAGGTATTTCTCCTCCCATGATAAATTTCCTTCTTGTCAAACTGCTAAGGTATGCCTAAAAGAACAAGAAAACATCCATAGTCATAAAATCACAAATTACCTGATATTAATAACTCCCCATCTGAAACTCCACTTGGCATTGATAATTCACTAAGACTTGATGTCCCTTTTATAGTCAAGATACCTTGTAGGGAGTAGGGTGTGTTTCTTTCTTCAAGCTTAGTTTTTCAACAATCTTTATGGACACAAGGTTTTCATTGCTTCTAATATCAATAATAACCCTACATCATTCACCTCTAGGTTTATGCATGGTCCTGAATAATGTCTTTCTTTGTGTAGGGTCTTAGATCGCCTTGTTGGTTTTATGTAAAAATCTCGTCATAAGATATGTCTCTCCAACCTTTGGTTCATATTCATGAGAAGGTGATCCACACCCTCGTCTTTATCTTGGATAATATGTGCACTCCCTCAGTTTGTTGAATAATTCTCTAGACACTCATAAGATCTATGATCAACATATTTATTGCATCTAAAACATTTTCCAAAAAAACTCTACCTATACCTCTTGAGTAAGGTATTCTACCTCTAAAGGACTCACTACCTTGTGAGGATTGTTTATGTTGTCATGAGCTAATGGCTTCTTTTTTATGCACTTGCAGTTGTCCTCTTCCTCTTGGGCTCTACTTCCTTTACAAATTCTCCTTTACTTTGAGGGGAAACTGATATGATTTCTCAATTGTCTTGGGAGATAAGATATTGATTTCATCTTGAATATCAAATCTTAAACCTTTAAGAGATCTATCTACTTTCTCAGCATCATCTTTTGTATGGCCAACTCTAATTTTAAACCTATAGAATTATTCAATATATTCTTTAACATTATTTTTCCCTAAGATTATGCATTTGTCTAAACATAAGCATATTAGTCTTTAGGCATGAACCTACCTTTTGATTTTTCCACCGTTCAATCCCATCTTTTGATTTTCATCTTGCCTCTGTTCTTTCACTCGACATGTATTTCATCCCACCAAAGCGATGCATCGCTCTTTAATATGGTCACAAAAAAATTTACCTTCTTATCATCGTCCACATTCTTTCATTCAAATTATTTATCCATATCATTGATCTAGTCAGTCAACTCCTAGAAATTCACGCTACCTTCATACATATGTGCTTAAAATATTAGTTTAGAACTATCTCCCATGATTTCTTTTATCAATCTCTCTTCAACTCCCTCTTCTTCAAGCTCTACCTCCTATTCTTCTCTTTGAGGCTCTTCCTCTGTATTGTTGACATATCACATGTCAAATCCTCTTCTCTGTGCAACCTCCATGGTCTACAAACAGGATTTAATATTCCTCATCTCTTCAAGCAAGGTTGCATTGGAAAGGGGCCCTCTCTGACCTTCTCTTCCTATCGATCTCGATATGGATATGGATGCCATTTTTCATATTCTCTTACATTGTTTATCTATTGTTCTCTATGTTTATCTTCTCTAATACCAAAGAGTTTTTTTTGTTATGTGTTATAATTACACTTGGTGAAATGACAACATAAAAAACCTTCAATCTCACATTGATCCTACTACATGAATTTCAATTGTCTCAAATTGTGGTTTGAGGTCTTTATATTCAAACCACAACTCATGTGTTCATTCTCTAGGGCATCAACAACTCTAACCTCTCTATCCCATGACCACTAGACTAGGAGTGAGTGGCCTCTTATTAGTTAAATGTTATAGGTCCATGCCCTTATGTGATTTAATTATTTTTCTAGGCTTTAAAGGCTCACAATTGAGCCTTAGCATGAGTTGTATCTCCTTCGCTTTTAATATGGAATGCCACCTTCATATTTATAGGTTTGATTCCCTTTAACAACAATTTCATGAATCACGCAAGGGATTCACTCCTTCACTGAATTTATTCACTCTCAAACATAATCACACACACACAAATTGATATCAAAACATGAACAAATAATTTATGGAATATAGAGTCAATGATTGAGTGATTCCATTAATATATATGCATATATATGCTTAGATTTCTCCAACTTCTAAAGAGTCTCAGAACACTCCCCTTCTTTTCCTACTTGATGCTACAATAATTTATAAATTACACATGGAGTTGATTTTAACCTTTGAACATATAGGTTCATATTCCCATTATTTAACAATATCAAATTGCATCCCCTAAATATTTATAGCAATCAAATTCATGCTAAAATTGGCAAATTGACTCCTACAAAGCATGAAGGAGCTTGTACAACAATCAAATTACTCCTCACGCTTTATGAAACAAGAACCTCCTAGAACTATTACAAAATGAAATTTAAATCTAAAATGATTCCCCTGCATCGGGTTACTGGGTGAATATCACCACCATCCTCTCAAATCCAACAATAAGGAGGGAATACAACCAACATGAGGTGGAAAAATCACACAACAAAGATGACCACATTAAATAGGACAAAGAATCCTCCATATCCAATTTAGAAACTCCCTAAATGATTGCAATATCTCCTTAATCAAGGGAATTAATATTTGGACATGATTGCACATACAAGGGAGTATATTTACTAGTTGTTGGAACTCCAAGGCTTATCAAACCTAGAGAAAGTGTGCAGTAACAATTCCATTATATCCCCAAATCTCTCCTAAATCTATTATCCTCACTCATTGCAAACCATTAATTGCACACTAAGATCTTAAATAACATTGTAGATAACCTGATGCAAAAATCAAGAACACAAAAAACATAGATGGCACATATACACATTATTTTAACACTGGAAGTGAAATAGAAAAACTAGCATTCAATCGATTTGGCCTCAACTCTTTCATTTATGACAATGGACATCTTACAACACTGTCTTTCCTGTTGAATCAATTTCTCTTATGCCCATGGGAAATCTAACAATAATACCCCTATTCTATGCCAAATAAAACCTCTCTCATCTTTGGGAAAAAATAATTAGGAGAGCTAGCCCGCAAGGTAGTTGGAAGGATTAGCATCACCAACCCTTTAGTTTCACCTATCCTTTGAGATTCTCCTCTTTATCTTTTATTCCTTTCAAAAATTTGAACTCTTACCTTCTTAATAAACATTCTATGGACTCGAGGATATATCTCATGTTCGACGCGCTTTGAGATGTAAATTTTATATTGGTATGCATAATGTATGCGGGGTGTACCTTCTTGTATACAAGTCAAGTTATGATGTCAATAAATTTCTTATGACTCATCTTTAAAATTATGTAGTTGAGGGAGTAAAGATGGATTGGGTAGTTGAGGGGAGTAAAGAGGGATTGCACAACTGGTGGAGATATTTTGAAGTGGGAATTGCTTCCATAGAAAAGGAATGGACAAAATTTGTGCTGGAAAACTCAAGTGTATATTGTGACCACTGTAGACAAACTTATGAGCACTATTGGAAGAAAGTCTTGTAAGTAAACACTCTAGTTCATTTTCAGTGATAATGGTTTGAATGCCCTGCAGGGTGAGGGTTAGCTCGCAGAAATGTCGAAATGTATATCTCTGCAAAATATAGTCCATAGTGTTTCCAGCCTAGGGAAGGGTAGAATCTATTAAACTTATTACTGTCTGTAACAACAACAACCCTGGTGAATCAACATATTTCCCTGATGGTCTTAAAAGCTCATACATTAGTTGCTCCATGCAAATCCTGTAGACAACAAAGGGAAAAACATTTTACTCTGTATTGTATGATGGCTTGATCAAAAGAACAATGATAATCTCCATTTGTAAATATGTCTAGGACATTATCAGAAACTTGGACAGATTGATGAAGCAATTTACAGGCTTGCACAAGATGAAGAATATCCCCATGGTCATTTGCACTAAATAAAAACAACAACTGGTGGAGATATTTTGAAGTGGGTTTGAATGCATTCAATTCATCCTTTCCACCATTTTCGCCAAAACTAAGGAAAAACTCTTTCTGTATCACTGACTTGTCAGCTAAAGCTTCCCTTGCTCGTCTAAAACATTTCTAAATTACTAAAGCACTTAGAGTCTGCTGACGGAGCCTTTGGTGCTGTTCGCGAGAAATATTAGTCTGTTGCAAAATCTCTTGTTGGAGACATTTACCACTACACATACTCATTTTGGTCAATTTGTCCTAGTTAAACCACTATCCTAAGTTTTATTGACTTAATTGACATCATAGGAGCACTAGATGACATCAGCAAGATCACACCCACGCCTACCTTCAGTCAAGGAGGCTAACTTATCCTTCTCCTACATTCGGGGAGGCTAACTGGAGAACTCCGAGGGTGATCTGAGTGTCATTAATGCCCCATATTGCTAAATGATGGTTACAATCAGTTAAATAGAGCAGTGAAGGCACCTTCCTTCATTAAATTGATTATTTCATGAACTGGAGTCAATAGGGGCGCCTTCAACCACTTTTGATGGTCAGTTACACTTCAGTTAACCTCATCAGGGTTCATTGGAGTCATTTATGCACTAACACTTGTTGGTTAGCTTGTAGTGACATGTGTCTGAGCTAATTTCAGTTAGACTCAGTCATTTATTACACTCCGACTTCAGTTAGGGCTCAGTTGAGTCAATTAGGGTTTTGATCAGTGGTTAACTTGAGTGTTGACTGTGGCTTACATTCAGTTAAGCTAGACTCACTCATTCAATTCGAATGACCTCCTTGGGAATTCAAATTGCTTTGTCATTCATGCTTGCAGCATGATCATTGTATTGTATTACTCATTCTTTATGTGAATATACAGAGCGACTACTCATTTTGTAGCACAATTACTCCATTCTCATCCTTATTGTTATTAATATCTTATGAGACTGTGTCTTGGTCCCTATATTACTATGACAGATTAATATGGTATCAGAGCTCACGCTGGGACGAAGCTCAGATCTCTCAAAAACAAGTTTTTTGATAGATTTTGCATGAAAATTGAGCAATAGCTCAAAAATCCAGCACTGCACCAGAAGCCAAGGATTACCACTTAATACCCCAAGTAAGGAAATTGTTGATCAAGCTTGCTTGTTTGACTATGCTAGGTGTAATGAAAGCCTAAAATGTGCAGGCTGTCCGACCTTACATTGCCCTTTTTGTTGTGATTTTCAGTTTTTTTTAACAGGTGAAAGCATTCGCTCCAGCAGATTCAGATGGCTTCTTCCGTAGATCTTTTGACTCCGTTCAATTTCCACTCATGGAAAGGATATATGGAGATCTAGCTACGTGCCAAAGGACTCTATTGGGTCACTATGGAAATTGAAGAAGAGCCTGCTTCTGTGACAGACAAAGCTAGATTCTTGAACAAGAAGGATGAAGCATTTGGATTCTTGTGCCTCTCTGTTTCCTGAGATCTTCTTTTCCATCTTCCGGGATTGAAGAATCCAAAGGAAATTTGGGACAAATTGGAAACTTTGTATGGAAAGCAGGATGATTTGAGAGTTTACCAGCTCAAAAATGAATTGATGTCTCTCCAGCCTTCCAATTTCGAGACCTTGAATGACTTTTTTCACAAAGTTCAAGCACATTGTCTTACTGTTGAAGCAATGCAAAGTGGAGAAGGAGGATGATCAGGTCATCCTCGCCATACTCTCCAAACTTGGAGCTGATTATTTAGTTTTTGTCTCTACATTCCGTGCGGGGAAGATCACAACCCTTGGATGGAAGATGCCTACACTCAATGCCTTCATTGAGTCCCTAACAAGTGAACATGATAAGCTTGTCCAGATGGGGATCATTAGATCCTCCCGTGATCAAGCCCTCCATGTATTGGGGCCCAAAGATCTGAAGGGTAAAGGAAAGTAGCAGAAGAACCCAAAAACTAAATTCGAAGCTCCTAAGCCTAAAGTTGAAAACCAACAGCATGATGAGTCTTCCGACTCAAAGAAGAACAAAGGAAAAGGGCATCATGGAAAGGAAAAAGTCAAGTGTTCATACTGTGGGAAGGGATTCCACCCTGAACATGCCTGCATGAAGAAGAAGCTTGATGACGCTACATCTCTCCTTGAGATAAATCACATCAATCTTCCCGAAAGCTTTCGGAGGAGAGATCAGCAAGATCGGAAACCACAACATGAAAGAGGTCATGCCCTCATGGCAATCACTTTGAAGTCCAAAGAACTTTTGATTGATTCTAGAGCTTCGAATCGCATGATGGCTGAAAGAAAATCCTTCTCATCCTTGGAGACCAGAAAATCCATCTCCATCCACATGGGATGACTCCACCATCATTTCAGAAGGACAAGGTACAGTTGATCTTGAGAATGTTATTTTTCTAATGTTTTGTATGTACCATCTCTAGCATCAAATATCCTTAGTGTTTATCAGATGACACATACAGAAGTATCTTTCAGCCCAAATGATGTTGAGATAATGGAACTTGCATCCGGGAAACTTGTTTCTAAAGGCCTTGCAAACCATCATGCAAAAGCCTATGAGTTTTCCCACTTTGTGGCAGATGCAAAGTCCACCGCACTGCTAACTCATGGAAATGAAGTTAGTAGGCTGTGGCATGAGAGGTTTGGCCATCTCAATTTCAAATATTTGCAGCAATTACAGAAAATCTCCATGGTTGAAGGCCTCCCGGTCATCAAGGTGTTGCAACTGCAACGTTTTCCCAAATTTTTAAAAATTTTGGACCCTCCTTGTAAATTTTATCTTTCCTGGATCTGTTTTGGATTGCTGAACTTTGTTGTTCCTTTGCTACTCTTTGAGGTTAAATTGAGTTAAATTGTTGAATGAATATCTTTATCTGCTGATGCTGATGACTTGAACTTGATGCTTTGACTCATGGATGATTTCCTTTTTCGCTGTCGGAAGTTTATCGAACTGTGAATCAGGGCAATAGTCATCTACGCAGCCGCTGTTGTAGAAGCTTACTTATGAATGACCCGATCTAAAGCTATGTTTTTCGCTGACGCATTTTTTCGTTTTATTTTAATATCGACAATTTTGTTTCATCACCGTCGGAGCATCAGTCCTTTGTGTTGCCTCCGTTTCGGATGGCAGATTGCAAGCACGCCGATGAAATCCCTTATTTTTGCCGATCCCGCGGGGTTTTTGATTTTTCTCTTTTTCACTGGATTAGTCTTTGGTTGTTCCGATCGCCGATGTTCTCGGTTGCCGCGGAGTCCGTAGTCTATTTGATTCCCGCCATTGCGGCTCTGGAGCGAACTAACTTTTGAACATGTTGTTTTCCATTCGGCGATAGTTTGTTTTATTTTTGTCGATCGTTCCTTTGATTTTCGTCGATGGTTTGTTCTGGTTTTCTCCGATGTTTATTGGTTTGCGGAATTTTTTTAGTCCATGTGACTTCTGCCATTGTGGCTCCTTAGCAAGCTGACCATCCGATGCTATAGTTGTTTTGATCTCTGATGCGGAAAATTTTAATGCTTTATTTCACCGATGTTTTATGCTGACCCGGGATCCTTAGTATTTTGGTTTCCACCATTGCGGTGGCTTAGTGAACTAAACTTCCTACTTGTAGTTTTTTCATTCACTGATGAGGAGTTTTATCTGTCGATGCTTTAGTGATTTTTCCCGCCGGTGAGGGTTTTCCCGCCTGTTATGTGTGTGTTTTTACCATATTTTTTGGGCGGCGGTGGTTTTTGATTCTTGTTTGGGGTTTTTGTGATGAGAACACAATGCAGGGTCGCATGTTTGATGCTTGGTCTCATTAATAGTGTGGCTTACGTTTTCTTGAATGCTGTCCATATTAATGTTGAGTCTTTCGTTTAATTGCAGACAGACTTAGAATATTTTTCAGATCTAGTTTGATGATTGCTGCTGTGAAGAAGACGTCTCTAAAAGGAAAGTCAGAAGCAGAGATGTTGCTCACAGAGGAAGATAGTGAAAGGTTGAGATCAACAGGTTATTGAACAGAATTGGTAGCAGCAGAGGCCCAGGCTTGGAAATGGCTCATCAGTTACCAAGTCGGTCCCTTTTTACAAAGTGCTTGTAAATCTTAATCTAAAATGTAACGTATTGTATGAATCCTGAGCACTCACAAAGGAAAAAATTGTGAGATTAAACGGTTGGGGGAGCCCAAAGGTCACCCTGGGGGGACAACCCAAAGGTTTTGCTGTTTGTATAAATATAGGAAAGTTAGAGGGAATAGATGAAATTTTTCCAGTTAGACTTGTTAGAACATGTTGTAAGAAGAACTATTTCCTTTTGCAATAGATAATTACAATTTTCCTTGTTGGAGAAAGCTTTGGTGGAATGTTCAAATGCTATGCAATGGATGTTGTTGAATGGGAACTATTTCATTTTCAGCTTTTGTCCATTAACTGTAAGATCGTTCTAACTTGTTGAACCTATGTTCTTGTATGAATGCTCTCTAGTTTATTTTATGGAATTTCCACTATGAGTAATGAATGCTTTTCATAAACAATGAGCTATCTTGTTGTTCATCTATCTATTCATGTTTATGTGTTTTGAAATAAAGAACAACTACCTGTGATTTTTCTTAATGCATGAATAGTAATACATTACTCATTAAATGATAATCTCACTCCTTAGGGACAATTTAGTTAAGTTAGTTTTAGTTTTCTTGCTATGTGTGATTTAGATGCGAGAGATTTAAGATGAGAGGTAAGAACCTGCGCATCACATTGTGACCGCTCCTCGTATTCTCTATAAATTTGCATTTTAGATAGGCATTTGCATCTCATAATTAAAACTAAAAAACTAAAAAGGATACACGGTGGACCGGGCCGTAACTGGTAAAACCCTTTATTTTGGTTACTTGACCTATGGTAGCTGGATCGCAAACCGGACGGATTCCCCATACCAAACAGTAACGGGCTAGTTGGAAATGTTTACTGGGGAGAATCCCTTGCTGTTGTCGCCTGCAATTTTCTAGGCCTCAACAATTTTTGGCACTAGAAAGAGGGCCGCCAGTGCATGGCTAGCCAAGGAAACCCATTGCCTTGAAATTACTCCACCAGTGATAGTTCAGAAAGTAGTTTATTTCCCAATTCGATTCCTGAAGAGAAGTGGAAAGAACACTTGTATTCTGTGGACAACGAAGTTGTTAATGATCTGAGAAGACATACTAGGGATTATGTGAAAAATATCAGAGGATTACTGATTATCCCTGATTTACCCAGAAGAGAGTATAAGAAAAAAGACCATCCTGTATTGTAAGACTCAGTTTTGGTTGGAGATTTGGAAGAATTGGTGGAAACAGCCTTGCAGGAAGTTGTTCAGGATTTGAATCAAGTGGGCCCAGACACACCTTACGGTTCACCTATTAATACTCCTGTTCATTCACCACCTCACTCTCCACCCAGACTCATGGCAGGCGTAAATTCTAATCAGCCACCTAACCCACAAAATCCACCACCTGCTTGGAAAGCCAGATCACCTTTAAACCTAACACCTCCTTTTCATGACTTACCTCAGGATTTTGAGAAAATGCTGCCCAAATTTGACCCAAGTGAAAATATTTTAGTAGATGATCACTTGCAAAGTTTCTACTTGGCCATAGAAGGACTAAAGGCTGGAGAACACAAAGATGTAGTCTGCAGACTTTTTCCACATACCCTTAAAGGAGTAGTAGCCTCATGGTATTTTGGTCTGCCTGCAAACTCAATCCTAGACTGGGATACTTTTGAAAGGATATTCAAAAGCAAATATGCAGCCCAGAAGACTCATGCGGCTCTCATGAAAGGACTATGTGCTTTAAAGAAAGAAAGAAAAGAAAATGTGCATAGTTTTACCCAAAGGTTTGCTGCTTATCTTAAGAATTTCTCTGTAGCTGATAAGCCCTCAAATAAAGTTTTGATCGAATACTATCCTTCAGCTTTAGGGCCTGATTTTTCCATGTTTACCAAAATGAAATTCAAACCCACATTATCAGAAACTTATGAAGAAGCTGAGAGAGTAGAAGCTGAAAGAGAGAGCATAGAAGACTATCCTGAACAGTTGAGATAAATTTTTTTTGGAAAGAAAGCCTTATTATTTACTAAGCCTAAGGAAGAGCAGTCACATGACTTTGAGGGGATGGTAAAAATGATGCAGAATCTATCTAACAGAATAATAGATTTGGAAAAAGAAAATAAAACTCAGAAATCTTTTAAGCCTTACTATAAGAGGAGAGAGGACAACAATCAACATAAACCTCCTCCACACAGTCCTGCAACAATGAACTTGACAGAGGTAGGTATGGATAAATTTTGAACTTTTCATCAACAGCCCCATTCTAAAAAAAATTGTCCTCAATGGATAAATTTGATGACATTAGTTATGAATCAACTATTGGACTCTAAATTAACAGAATCTGATAATGAAGAAGAAAAGAATAGTAAATCCACAGAAAAACAAGAGGATGATGCTTTGGTTTTATGGGACTGTGTCTCACTTTTTGATACAAAAGAGGAAGAAATAGAAGAAACAAATGTGACAACAAGAAGTCATGGCTTGTTAAGTAAAGACAGATCAGTAATCCCAAAAATTAAGAGACTTCAAGAGAACATAAAGAAAATTCAGAAAAGCACCATAGCTGATAAAATACCTGAATTCACCATTACGAGTCAGAACCCAAAGCAAATCAACATGCCTGTCAAGCCCATTGAAGAGAAGACTGATGATGTAAAAAAGAATCTCAAAGAGCATTAGATGGAGTATGACATTGTGGAAGATATTAAGAGGGCTAAGGCAAATATCTCACTATTTCAAATGTGTAATATGCCTCAGCAGAAAGAAAGATTGTTAAAAGCACTTGAGATACCTGAAGAAAAGCTTCCCACTGACAATCAACCGGAAGAAGAGGAAATTGGTGAAGGAAGTGTGGGAGGTAAGCCTAAATGCAAAAATCCACCATTTCTCCTAACTTTTGAAATTTTCAACCATAACGTACACAACTGTTTAGTGGACTCAGGGGCATCAGTAAATGTTATGCCATTTTCAGTCTGCAAAAAGATAAATGGACAACCTAAACCATCTACCTGGAAGGTAATTCAGTTAGACAGAACAAATGTGAAGGTAATTGCGGAAATGGAGGATATTTTGATTTGACTATCTTCAAATGAAAAGGTATGTCAGTTCATAGATATTGTAGTAGTAGACATACCTGAAGCTTATGGACTTGTTTTGATTCAGGATTGGTCAGCAAAGCTAAATGGGTATTTTGCTTCAGATTGGTCACATCTGTGGTTGCCTTATAAGGGAAGTCCCAAACAAATTAAAGTATTAAGAGAGCCCCACATGAAGCACAATGTTACTCAGCTAGAGGGTAAGAATGAACCAGTGAATTCTGTATTGGGGAATTACTTCATTGAACTAGAACCGGGAAACTACCAAGTGGAAGAAGTCAGCGGCACACTAGACACACAACCTGATCTCCTTCGGTTTTCACGGGCTGATGAATTTGACTGTAAAAGAGTAGAATTAGTTTCAGATGTAGTTTTTGATTCAAGTACAATAGAAGTAGATAGTTTTTGGACACTTTTTTTTTATGGATCTAAAACTTTGGAAGGATCAGGAGCTGGTTGTGTCCTGATTGATCCAAAGAAGAACAAACATTTTCTTTCATGTAGATTAGAGTTTGAATGTACCAATAACACAGCCGAATATGAAGCATTAGTTCAAGGACTAAGAAAAGCAATTGAATTAAAAGTATAAAGTCTAAAAGTATATGGGGATTCTGAAATAATTGTAAAACAGATTTGAAAACAGATACATTGCATCTCACCTCATTTAAAAGCTTATCAGAATGAAGTATGGGATTTGATGACAAATTTTTATGCATTTAATATTTTATCCATTCCTAGACTTAAGAATGCAGTAGCTAACTTGTTAGCTACCTCGGCTGCAAGGCTTGTGCCTACAAATAACAAGTGTTCTATTGAATTACTTTTCAGGCCTTCGGTTCCAGACATGATTACTAATCTACGAGTTTTCGATGATGATCAACAAATATTGGAATGTTTAATGAATGATGAAACTTTCAAAGGGGCAATTATCGATGACAAAGAAAACCAAGCTGAATTAAAATTTGACAACTTCATTGCTAAAGGGGTCAGGAATTTAGAGCAGATGTTTGATTTAGACAACAAGTTCAGAAGACCAGCAAATGTCAAGACTCACAGCTCGTCTTTGCAATTCGAGTTGATAAATTTGGGAACTGAAGTTAAACCCAAATATGTAAATTTGGGAAAGTGTTGCTCCCTGGGAGAAAGAAATAAGTTCATTAGTTTGTTCAAACGGTACAAAGATGTATTTGCTTGGAAACATGAAGAACTCAAAACATATGATACCAAGATTATACAACACATCATTCCTATTAATTCTGGAGTCAAGCCTTATCAACAACCTTTGAGGAAGATGCATCCAAAACTAGAGCCATTAATTCAGAGTGAAGTGAAGAAATTATTGGACGCCAAAATTATATTCAAAGTTAGACACTCAGAATGGGTTTCAAATTTAGTACCAGTAAGGAAGAAATCTGGCTAAATCAGACTATGTGTGGATTTTAGAAACCTAAATCGTGCTTCAGACAAAGACAACTATCCAGTCCCGCCCATGGAACAAATATTGTAGATGGTCTTGGGTTCTGAGTTATTTTCATTGTTAGATGGATTCTCTGGCTACAATCAAGTGTTAGTAGTTGAGGAAGACAGACTTAAGACTACATTTAGAACAAAATGGGGAACTTTTGCTTACAGAAGGATGCCCTTCGGACTCATTAACACTGGAGATAATTTCCAGAGGGCTATGGATATAGCTTTCTGTGGTCTAATTGGCCATAGTGTTGTAGTGTATCTCGACGATGTGACAATATTTTCAAAGAAGAGAGAAGAACACACATTCCATTTGAAACAAATTTTTGAGCGTTGTCGAAAATACGACATCTCACTGAATCCAAGGAAATGTGTGTTTGCTGTTATAGAAGGAAATCTACTGGGTCATGTGGTTTCTAAAAAGGGGATCTCTATAGGCCCAGAAAGGATCAAATATTTTGAACAGATCCACTTACCCCATAACAAAAAGGGATGCAATCATTCATGGGGACAATAAATTTCATGCGAATGTTTGTGCCGAATTTCGCTCAAATTGAAACCTTTGCAGCAAATGGTGAAACAAAGTGTACAATTCAAGTGGAATGATGTAGAGAAGAATGCATTCAACAAAATAAAGACATCTATTGCTCATGCACCCTCTCTCGAAAGTCTATATTTTGAGAAGGATTTTATTTTGTACACTTTCGCTTTTTATTTTGTACTCAGAAGGAATATGGGGGAGATGAGTTCCCCATATCATTTATGAGCACTGGTCTGTAGGGCGCTGAATTGAATTACCCAGTGGTAGATAAACAAGATTATGTAGTCTTCAAAGCGGTAAAACAATTCAGGCCGTACATACTTAAGAACCAGACAAAGGTAATAGTTCCACACCCAGTTGTGAGGTCTCTTTTTGTACAAAAGGAATTAGGAGAAAGAAGAGGCAACTGGGTAACAACTTTACAAGAATATGACCTTGAATTCAAACCAGTGTGCATAGTTAAAGGGAAAGAACTGTGCAAATTAATGGCTGAAGGTAAAAACAATGAAGAAAACGATTGGGAAAATGAAGCTGAATTACATATGATGGATGTATGTCCTCTTTTCACAGCTCCAGATTCCTGGTACCGAGACCTTGTTCATTACCTTCAGGAGGGATTGTTGCTAGAACATTGGAATTCTAAACAGCGAAGAGCCTTGCGCCTTAAATTAGCTGCATATCAGATCATTGATGGAATTTTATTCATGAAGAATTATGATGGAGTCCTTCTCAGATGCTTAGAGAAAGAAGATGCAAAAAAGGTCATAACAGAGTTACATGATGGGTCTACTAGAGGCCATTTTTTTGGAGATACAACAGCCCACAAGATTCTCAGAGCCGGATACTATTGTCCCACGTTGTTCAAGGTTTCTCATGCCCATGTTAGAAAGTGTGATATCTTCCAGAGGTGTGGGGGAAGACAAGCCAAAGCAGTGGGACCATTGAAGCCTGTGATGATAACCGAACCATTTGAGCAGTGGGGAATTGATATCATTGGAGAAATAAAACCAAATTCTTCCTTGTAGCACAAATATATTTTAACGGCAACTGACTACTTCACTAGATGGGTCGAGACCATTCCACTACGTAAGGTTAATGAAGATGCGGTCATGGATTTCTTGCAGGACCATATTATGACCAGGTTTGGGGTTCCAATTTCCCTGGTTTTCGATAATGTTACTTATTTTTCTTCTATTAGATTAACTGCATTTGCTCATGAAAAAGGAATTAAGTTGCATTATTCTGCCAACTACTACCCCCAAGGGAATGGTTTGGCAGAATCTACAAACAAGAATCTGAATAGGATCTTAAAAAAGACTGTGATAGAAAACTAGAGAAGTTGGCATTTAGCACTACTGAACGCTCTTTGGGCTGATAGGGTCACACCCAAGAATTCCTTAGGGGTGTCACCGTATGCCCTTGTTTATGGGAAAGAGGCTATAGTTCCTCCTAACATTATGCTACCATCTTCCATAATAGCCCAAGAGTCTAGAGGCACATATAACGAAATCCTACAAATTAGAATCTATAATCTTTTGAAGGTGGAAGAGTCTAGATTCAGGGCCAAAGAACATTTTAAGCAACAACAGAAAGTAGTGAAAAGGTGGGTTGATAAGCACAAAGCTAGAATAAAGGAATTTGAAGTGGGAGACTTGGTTCTTAAGTGGGATCACCCGCACGATGAGAAGGGGAAGCACACGAAGTTTCAACAGTTATGGGTAGGCCCTTTTCAGATTGTAGCAAAACTTAACCTACAAATTGCAAGATTTACAGGGGTGGGAAGAGAACTTACTAGTTAATGGTTTAGTTCTCAAACCTTATTTTTCCTGATTTTTGTTTTTGTTTTGTACATAAATAAATTGATTTGGTTGTTTATTTTTGGTTTACTTTATTTTAGTTTGCTTTTATTTAAATTTTGTTTGATTTCAATAAAAAGAAGCAAGCTTTTGGTTGCATGGAGAGCATCATAATTATAGATCAACTAACATCCTTGATTATAAGACTATGTATTATTGTTTTATCTGAAAGAATCTCTTATAGTTTAGCAGTTTTCCTAAATGGCTATGAACACATTGAAGTCCTACTTAATCCCTGTAAAATAACTCAAGATCAAAAGGTCTGGAGTACTATTTCGAGGCTCCATCCATCTCACAATTAAAATGTCCTAGGGGGTGACAGCAAAAGACCCACGGAAAGGAAGCAGGGTAAACAATATATTATATATAAATGATCCCATGCCAAGAATTGAAAGCCAAAAGGCTAATAAGAGTCAAAACTCCTAAGAAAGCAATATGTATCAAAACAAAGTACTGAATCATATGAGTACAGGATTGCCAAAAGTTCTTCTCCGTCCGTGAGCTGAAAATTTAATACATCTCTCACACAAAAGGACACTATGGATAGAGGAGCCTGAATAAAAAATTCAAAAAGAAAGGCATGAGGAGGACTCAAAAGGACAAAAAATTCCAAAAGCACAAAAAGTGCAAAATGGCATGGGAATGAGGAACAAATGAATATTTTTGTTTACCATATGTTACAATCCTATGGTGTCCAAGATGGAAGCTACCCGAAGACAGAGGTAAAAAATGAAACCCATCTTCCTGGCCTCATAAGAGTTATCTTGAATTTGAGATCTTGGGTTCCATTTTCCTAAATTGGACTATCATTAATGATTAAAAGTACACATATTTGCCATTTGGGAAATCCAGACATCCAGAAGATTTCAACATATTGGTTTTATTGTCAAATAGTCTGTTACTTAAGGAAGAAGTTGTCCAGATATTTGGGTTCACCAACTAGTCACCAATTGTTGCAGCTGCAACGTTTTCCCAATTTTTTTAAAATTTTGGACCCTCCTTGTAAATTTTATCTTGCCTAGATTTGTTTTGGATTGCTGAACTTTGTTGTTCCTTTGCTACTCTTTGAGGTTAAATTGAGTTAAATTGTTGAATGACTATATTTATCTGTTGATGCTGATGACTTTAACTTTATGCTTTGACTCATGGATGATTTCCTTTTTCGCTGTCGGAAGCTTATCGAACTATGAATCGGGGCCGTAGTCATCTATGCAGTCGTCGTTGAGGAATCTTACTTATGAATGACCCAATCTAAAGCTATGTTTTTCGCAACACATTTTTTTGTTTTATTTTAATATCGGCATTTTTGTTTCATCATCGTCGGAGAATCAGTCCTTTGTGTTTCCATCGTTTCGGATGGCAGATTGCAGGCACGCTGATGGAAGCCCTTATTTTTGCCGATCCCACGGGGTTTTTGATTTTGCTCTTTTTCACTGGATTAGTCTTTGGTTATTTCGATCGCCAATGTTCTCGGTTGCCGCAGAGTCCATAGTCTATTTGATTCCTGCCATTGCGGCTCTGGAGCGAACTAACTTTTGGACATGTTGTTTTTCATTCGTCGATAGTTTTTTTTATTTTTGCCGATCGTTCCTTTGATTTTCGCCGATGGTTTGTTCTTGTTTTCTCCGATGTTTATTGGTTTGCGGAATTTTTTTAGTCCATGTGACTTTCACCATTGCGGCTCCTTAGCAAGCTGACCATTCGATGCTATAGTTGTTTTGATCTCTGATGCGGCAACTTTTAATGCTTTATTTCACCAACGTTTTATGCTGACTCGGGATCCTTAGTATTTTGGTTTCCACCATTGCGGCGACTTAGTGAACTAAGCTTCCGGCTTGTAGTTTTTCCATTCACCGATGAGGAGTTTTATCTGCCGATGCTTTAGTGATTTTTCCCGTCGGTGAGGGTTTTCCCGCCTATTATGTGTGTGTTTTTACCCTATTTTTTGGGCGGCGGTGGTTTCTGATTCTTGTTTTGGGTTTTTGTGATGAGAACATAGCGCAGGGTTGCATGTTTGATGCTTGGTCTCATTAATAGTGTGGTTTACATTTTCTTGAATGCTGTCCATATTAATGGTTAGTCTTTCGTTTAATTGCAGGCAGACTTAGAATATTTTTTAGATCCAGTTTGATGATTGCTGCTGTGAAGAAGATGTCTCTAAAAGAAAATTCAGAAGCAGATATGTTGCTCATAGAGAAAGATAGTGAAAGGTTGAGATCAACAGGTTATTGAACAGAATTTGTAGCAGCAGGGCCTAGGCTTGGAAATGGCTCATCAGTTACCAAGCTGGTCCCTTTTTACAAAGTGCTTGTAAATCTTAATCTAAAGTGTAACGTATTGTATGAATCATGAGCACTCACAAAGGACAAAATTGTGTGATTAAACGGCTGGGGGAGCCCAAAGGTCACCCGGGGGGGCAACCCAAAGGTTTTGTTGTTTGTATAAATATAGGAAAGTTAGAGGGAATAGAGGACTTTTTCCCAGTTAGACTTGTGAGAACATGTTGTAAGAAGAACTATTTCCTTTTGAAATAGATAATTACAAATTTTCCTATTAGAGAAAGCTTTGGTAAGAATGTTCAAATGCTATGCAATGGATGTTGTTGAAGGGGAACTATTTCGTTTTCAGCTTTTGTCCATTAACTGTGAGATCGTTCTAACTTGTTGAACCTATGTTCTTGTATGAATGCTCTCTAGTTTATTTTATGGAATTTCTGCTATGAGTAATGAATGCTTTTCATAAACAATGAGCTATCTTATTATTCATATATCTATTCATGTTTATGTGTTTTGAAATAAAGAACAACTACCTGTGATTTTTCTTAATGCATGAACAGTAATACATTACTCATTAAATGATAATCTCGCTCCCTAGGGACAGTTTAGTTAAGTTAGTTTTAGTTTTCTTGCTGTCTGTGATTTAGATGCGAGAGAGTTAAGACGAGAGGTAAGAACCTGTGCATCACATTGTGACTGCTCCTCATATTCTCTATCAATCTGCATTTTAGATAGGCATTTGCATCTCATACTTAAAACTAAAAAACTAAAAAAGATACACGGTGGACCGGGCCGTAACCGATAAAACCCTTTATTTTTGTTACTTGACCTACGGTAGCCGAACCGCAAACCGGACGGATTCCCCATACCAAACAGTAACGGGCTAGTTGAGAACGTTTACTGGGGTGAATCCCTTGCTGTTCTCGCCTACGATTTTTTAGGCCTCAACACAAGGCAACCACTGGAATTTGCAAGGGCTGTGTGGTTGGAAAACACCCTGAGCACAAGTTCGATCGAGGAAGGCAAACCAAGCTACATGCATCTTGGGGCTGATACATTTTGATATCAGCGGTCCAATTCCTATCACATCCAGGAATGGATCAAGGTATCTTCTGAATTTTATTGATGATTTTTCAAGTTACACATGGGTCTTCTTTCTCAAAAAGATGTTGGAAGTATGTGAAAAATTCACTGAACTGAAGGCCCTGATTGAGAATGCCTCTGGGCTTAAGATAAAGATATTGAGATCTGATAATGGAAGGGAGTATGTCAGTAATTATTTGCTGCACATATGCTCCCAAATTGGTATTCAGGTCCAACATTCAATTCCCTACACTCCCCAGTAGAATGGTGTAGTGGAAAGGAAGAATCAGTCTCTCAAGGAGATGACCACCTGTATGTTGGAATCAAAGAAGTTGGCTGAAAATTTATGGGATGAAGCCATGCATGCTACAAAATACATTTAGAACAGAGTGCCACACTCATCCATGAAAGGAAAGACCCCTTTCGAAGCATACTTTGGACACAAGCCGGATGTGTTGAACCTGCGGGTGTTTGGGTCCACTGCATGGGCCCGAATTCCACTTGATAAAAGAAGGGCTTTGCAACCTCAAAGCATAGAATTTCTATTTATTGGGTATCCTAATGAATCAAAAGGTTTCAAGATGCTGGATATCAAAACAAAATAGATCATCATTGAAATCAGTGTCAAGTTCGATGAGCCTCTTCAGGAGGTGGAACTAGTGAAGGAGAAAACTGTTGAATTTCCTTCCTATTCTACTGAATATTTGGATGATGAAATTGGGGGTGATGAACATGATTTGGATCCTATAATATCTGATATTAGTGTATAGCAAACATCAGATTCTGAATCATAACCTGAAGTACAAAATCATCTTCCCACATGGGCCCCACAGACACTCTCCTCTGCAGGAGATAACATTGGGAATCCAGATGATCCAAGGAGAACCTGGTCTGATTTCCAAAGAGCAGTTATTGTGCTCTCTTGTCCTGATAATTTGCTGTCCAAAAATTGTTATTTGATGATTATTTTAGACCCAAAATCCTACTACCATGCTCAGAAGGATCCGAGATGGCAAGTTGCCATGGATGAAGAGATGAATTCTCTTCAGAAAAACACTACTTGGGAGCTAGTTTCTCTTCCTCCGGGAAGGAAATTGGTTCAATGCAAGTGGGTGTTTCAGACCAAGGTTACTGCTGATGGAAGAACCTGCAAATATAAGGCAAGGCTGGTGGCAAAAGGTTTCTCTCAGGTCCAAGGTGTGGACTACCATGAGACTTTTACACCGGTTGCAAAAATGGACTCCATCCGCCTAGTTTTGGCAATTTTAGCATCTAAGCACTGGGAAGTGCATCATGTGGATGTTAAGTTAACATTTATGCATGGATATATTCATGAGGAGATATAAATGAATCAGCCTGAGGACTAAATCTCTGATCCATATTTGGTTTGCAAGCTAAAGAAGTCACTATACGGGTTAAAACAGGCCCCAAGAGAGTGGTATTCCAAGATGGATGCTTTCCTTCTCTCGCAAAACTTCCAAAGGTGTAGATAAGATCCAAATGTGTATATAAAGAAGTCCGATGGTCATTTGATTATTATTTTTTTATATTTTGATGACTTACTGATCACAGATAGCATAGTTGCTTCTATTTCAGCCATCAAAATTGCTCTCCACAATGCATTTGAAATGAGCGATTTGGGGCTCTTAAAACAATTTTTGGGGCTCAAAATTGAGCAAAATTCTGATGGGATATTGGTCACTCAGTAAAAATATATATAAAACATGTAATTCAAGTTTAACGTGGCTGAATGTAGGCCTGCACCATTCCCTTTCCTTTCAGGGATCGGCCTTAAAGAAGGAAAAAGCACACCTTCCATGGAATGCACTATTTATCGACAGTTGATTGGTAGCTTGTTGTACTTGACACATTCTTAGCTTAATATCTATTACGCCATGAATGCTATATCAAGATACATGTAGAAGCCCCATGATATTCATTGGAAGGAAGCCAAGAGGATCCTCCAGTATATTCAGGGAACCAAGACCTACGACATTCACTATGCTACAGACTTTGAGCTAGAGCTAGTTGGATACACAGATTCTGATTGGGTAGGTGATTATATAGATTGGAATTCTACTTCTGGATATCTATTCATGTTTGGTGGTGGCCCCATTTGCTGGTCTAGCAAAAATCAGGCTGCCATAGAATTATCTTCAGCAGAGGCTGAGTATCGAGGAGTGGTGAATGCTTGCATCCAAGCAGTTTGGTTGCAAGGCATTCTATCGGAGTTTGATCTTGGTAGTAATTTGTCCATTGTCAGGATTTTGTGACAATCAGAGTGCTATTAAGATATCCATATATCCAGTTACCAGGTAGAGGACCAAGCATGTAGAGATACACATGCACTATATTAGAGAGCTAGTACATGACAGGACCATCATTCTGCAATACTGCCCGACTGATGAGTAGATTGCAAACATATTCACCAAGAAATTTTTAGAAAAGAAGTTCACTTACCTCCGTTCACTGTTGGGGGTGATTCCATCAGGGTGATCAGACTACTTTCAGTGTTCATCTTGAGGGGGGGTTTTTTTCCACTGGGTTTTCCCTCTTTTCCTCACTTAGTTTGTTTTTGAGCATTGTTTGAGTTTCAGTATTGTACAAGGTGACCTATGGCCTTAGTTGTCGGGGCCCTAGCATTTTTATGCATTTTATGTTTTCTACTCCTCCTGAGTATAGCTTAAGGTGGGGTGTTGGAGACATTTACCACCATACACACTCATTTTGGTCAATTTGGCCTAGTTAAACCACTATCCTAAGTTTTATTGACTTAATTGACATCAGAGGAGCACTACATGACATCAGCAAGATCACACCCATGTCTACCTTTAGTCAAGGAGGCTAACTTAGCCTTCTCCTACATTCAGGGAGGCTAACTAGAGCACTCTGGGGGTGATCTGAGTGTCATTAATGCCCCGTATTGCTAATTGATCGTTACAATCAGTTAAACAAAGCAGTGAAGGTGCCTTCCTTCATTAAATTGATTATTTATTGATTATTTAATGAACTAGAGTCAACAGGGGCGCCTCCAACCACTTCTGATGGTCAATTACACTTTAGTTAACCTCATTGGGGTTCATTGGAGTCATTGATGCGCTACCACTTGTTGGTTAGCTTGCAGTGACATGTGTCTAAGATAATTTTAGTTAGACTCAGTCATTTATTGCACTTCAACTTCAATTAGGGCTCAGTTGAGTCAATTAGGGTTTTGATCAGTGGTTAACTTGAGTGTTGACTGTGGCTTACATTCAGTTAAGCTAGACTCACTCATTCAATTAGAATGACCTCCTTGCGAATTCAAATTGATTTGTCATTCATGCTTGCAGCATGATCATTGTATTGTATTACTCATTCTTTATGTGAATATACAGAGCAACTACTCATTTTGTAGCACAATTACACCATTTTCATGCCTTATTGTTATTAATCTCTTATGAGACTATGTCTTGGTCCCTATATTACTATGACAGATTAATATCTCTTCCTCTCGCTCTCTTTGGAGCTCCACCCACCCAAATCCACCTTTTTTTGACAAGACGGGTTGCTAGAGAAAAACATTTTATTCTTCCTCTGCCTGCTCCCTTTGTATATAGTTTAAAACTTAGTTCAATTTGGAGTTCTAAATTTGCTCGAATGGCCGTTTTGTTGCAATTCCAATCGAAGTCACAAATACAAAAATCCAATGCCACACCTTCATATATATATATACACACACACACACACACACACACACACACACATACGTGGCTAAGAAAAAAATTGGTTAGTATGGTCGGCCATGCAACCTACTCGACATTTCTTTCTTATTCTTATTATTTTGGTATCCTTGGTGATTAGCTCATGTGCATCATTTGTGAGTTGGTTAGGATGATTATTAGCTCATGGCTAAGAGGGCCAAGGATGTATCATCTAGCAAGAGGGTAGACTATCGACGAAGTCCTAAGGTTCAAGCTTTACCGAAGGACAATGCGCCTGGTAATGTGTGGATAATGTGTCAACAATTCTAGGACAAGTGTGTAGAGGTGCAAACCAAGGGTATTTGAATGCCTCATGCTTTGGAGGGACATGATGTAATGGACTAGCTAGTTAACAACATCATTATACATAATGTATTAGACTAGATGGGTGACAACATCATTGTACATTCGATTGTTGGTTGTTTCATTGTGATGGCTTGGGGAAGGTGTAATCAGGTTACCTATAGTTGGGTGGTGATCATTGGAACACTACATATGGTGAAACAAACACACTCATATTCGACAAGTATAAGGTGTGCCTTGTTTGGGTTTGGGTAAGACATGTTGATGAGGTGTAACCTACATGATACAAGTAGATATTGGTCATGACCAACTAGTAAAGACATGGTGGTGCCGAGCAATGACTATACTTCTTGAGTGGTATGGGATGCTTAAGTGAGATAATAAGTATAAGCCATGTTATAGGCTGGATCCATTGGTGAGAAAAGACGAATTTTTAATCAATGACTATGTTTCAATTCCCATGATAACCTTTGGCCCTTAAGGTTGGTATGTCAACAACAAAAGATAGTGATTGAACGTATGAGGCTTTCATTGCACTCCTCGTGCACACATAAGTGGATCAAAGTCCACCCTCTTATCATCCTTAAGACCAAACACTAATTGTCACATCTACGACCATAATTAGAAGGGGTGGTAAGCATGAGCGGATCATATTTGATCTCAAAGAAAACTATGAAGTAAATTTTGTGTAGGGATTAGGGAAAGTTGCCAATAATCAAGTTGAGGCTTTGACATTCTTTCAAGGTCTTCAAATCCTAGGGTATAGAAGGATTAATAATTTATTGTTAATAGGGGATTAAAAGATAATTGTTAGGAATTTGCGACACCATTCAACCCCTAAGGATTGTATTTTAGCTTGGCACATGCTCATACTTCAAAGAGAAGCAAAGAGATTTGTAGGATAGAAATTTTCCATTTGTTAAGGACACTTAACAACCAAGCAAATATTGGTGAATGATCTATTTCTGTCAACGTCCAATGGATTATTTCTATGGGATATTTCTATGTGGTTTTCCTAACAATTAAGAAAATGGTT
Source organism: Pseudotsuga menziesii (assembly GCA_001517045.1). Lineage (NCBI taxonomy): Eukaryota > Viridiplantae > Streptophyta > Pinopsida > Pinales > Pinaceae > Pseudotsuga > Pseudotsuga menziesii. The sequence continues at coordinate 86,931 of LPNX011109716.1, forward strand.
TATGTCATGGTCTTGGTGAGGAGGCACCTTGACCACTACTCCACCTACGACAAGAATCAACAAAATTTAACAAGTGGGCTTAACCACAAAGCTATGAAAGGCGCACTCTGAAAGTAACTCAGCTTGGAATCATGAGAGTCAATCCAACGACATTTGGGAGTTGGCGTGTGGTGTGACACCCACACCGAGTGGCACCGCACTTGGATGCTTGGGTAGGCAGGGGAACCCAACATGAAAGAGGATGAGATTTGGAAAATGAGACGTGGACTCTAGGTTGCATAAGTTGGAATCTCAACGGGAGAAGCCAGAGAGCACGACAAGCAGATTCACGGCATGTGATGTGTCAAAAAAACCATCCAGAAGTAGAGGTGAGGGCGCATAACCAAACCCAAGAGGTAATTACACCCAAGGCAAGCGAAAGCATGGGTGTCGAAAAATGATAACATGTAAGGAAAGTTGGCATAACTATCTAGAGAAGAGCCCAACCATCAGCAAGTGGACATGATCATCTAGAGAGGAGTCTGACCGACTAACGTGCACACCATGCAAGAGTCGACCAAATAAGTTTTTGCACTCCTTGGCATGATGGATGCCTATATATTCCAAAGTGTTTAGGAAAATGGGATTGAGCAACTTGAAAGGATTTCAAGAGGGATTCATCCAAGGAAGTTTGGGGTAAGTCTAGGCTTAGTCGGAAGGTAGGCATAGTCAGGATAGGCACACCTCAGAAGGAGGGCATGTTTGGGTAGATGACAGTGCGAAATGTTAGTTAGATGAACTAGGGTAAATTTTGACCAAGGGTGAATAAGTGCCACAAGAGGCGGACCCGTGGTTGCTTTGGGAGGAAACCACCATGAAGAAGTACATGCATTCCTTGAGTGGGTTAATTCTTTGGGTTTTCTTGAGAGGCTTCTCGGTTGGGAACTCTCTTTGGTAGCAATATGTGGACACTCGTATTTTGTTATACTTTGTAACTCTTTTCTATATAATCATTTTGGGCATGCTTGGTTTGAGGTTCCAACACACTTCTCTTTCTTGTGTTCTTATGTATTTTAACATAAGTGTAATTTTCAATGAGTGCAAATGTAAAGAAATAACTATTAGTGTAAAAATTAAACAATTATAATTGTGTGCATTTGTGAGGCGTAGTCTACTGGGCTTCCAAACTCATATGCTCTCACCACTTGTAAGGAACCTTGGGCAGTGCCATACAACCTGATGGGTGGAATAGAGCTTCAATTTTGGGTTACATTGATAGACCCTTGGCAAGTGGTATCAAAGCATACAAACATGATCTTCACCATGACATGCCAAAAAGGGTTTGTCGAACATTGAAGTGGTGTTTTGGGAGCACACTTGTAGAGTTAACAGGAGTTGCGTTGGGAAACAATACACCTAGAAAGGAATAGGGCTCCCATGAAGTATTGCGATATGAAAGAAAGGTTCCTAGGAAGTAGGTCACCTGGTAAAGAAAAAAGTGAGGTGAACTACGTCCCTAATCAACAGTTAAGAGCTTGTGTTTGGTTCATTTTAAAAAATCATTGGGAGTGTTCCCACCTAAGTTGTACTTAGTGGTTTTTCATCAAGTGAGCCTGGTGAACCAGACAAGGATAACTTGTTCGGACTTCAGAAGACACGTGGAAGTACTTCTAGGAAGTGCTTGTTGTACTATATCACATGTTCATACCCCATGGGGGAGTTGTAATAAATGTTCTAGCATGATAGTGTCTGTAAAAGACTCGGTCTCTTAGAATTTATTTGTCAATCTGATCAGCCCAGGGTGTTTTTTCCCTTGGTTATTATTGGTTGTTGAATAAACGACTGATAATTTCTGAGTTTTTCACTCCATACCTCCAAAGTTGGGGTGGTCCGCTTGGCATTTAGGCCTATTGAGGTTATTAGAGTCTATGTGTCAATGTATAAGCATGCTAGACATCAATTTTGAGTCATATGAACATGTCTAAGTCCCCCTAGGTGTTTTTCAATTTTTTAGTTTTTTCAGTGTTTTTTATTAAATTTTAATTTTTCCAAAACTTAGGCTATTTTTTAATAGTTTAATTGGAAAAATTGATTTTGTAATAAAAGTGGGCCAAATAATCGGTTTCAGTCATGTAGGTGCTCATTTTCAAGCTAAGAGCACCATGTAAACCCATGGACCCACTGTTTCCTAGTTTTGAGTGATTTTCCATCACTTGGCTCAGAAAGCCCCAAAAATCAATTATTGATTATTTTAATAAATAAATTGATGAATAATGGAGCAAATCCAAAATCATAGATCAGTGGATTCTCAGCCGATTTGATTGAAATCAGTCAGATCTGAAGCAGATTGACTAGATCTAACAAATCCTTGATTGAAGGAGGTGATCAAATCAGATCTAGAGTTGATCTTGAGCATCCTTTATGGAGAATTTCGCCCTCCCTCTCTACCCAACACATTTTGGCTCATCTGGATGAGTTTTGGTGGATGCTTCAGTCAACAAGTTGAGGTGTCAGTCAGATCAGCTCTCCGATTGACAATTGCACTTAGTGAGACTCAGATCTGGCTCAGTTAGACACAGATCAGGCATTGATGGACTCTCCATCAGCATATTTGTTCTATCTCCTTGAGATTTGCGCCCCCCCTGGGATGGATCTCCTAGTTTTTGTATATATCCAGGCACAACCTCCTCTTCCAAGCTAGTTAGAACTGGGATTGAGGTGCTGCTGCTATTATAACTCTGTAATTCTTCATTTGAAATAAAGAAAAGCTTTGGAGGCAATACGGTGTGGTGCCATTGCATGTGTGGATGATTATTGCCATTGTTTTACTGAGGTAACCTGTATCTGTGGTCATTTTTTGCTAATTTCTTGTAGATCTGTGGTTAAGATTGGTAATTAGCTTATTACAATCTTGATAGGAAAGGTGTTGTTCAATAAGTTTATTGACTGTCACTCTCCTTGGATGCATGTTTAGAGCTCTAGATTTAGCATGTCCTATAAGCTTATATGCATGTTACCTTGAATCTCTTTGTATGTACTAATCAGATCTCACAAGTTTCTTGGCAAGTCTTTGATTTCAGCTGAGTTGTAGGTTCATAATTTGGAGAGGATTCTGATCTAGTTTGCTTCTTGATTCTCCTCAAAACATTTCAAAGGCATAGTCCCTCAAAATTCCACCTGAAAGCTCTACTGCGGATCTTCAAGGAAACCAACACTTTTCTCCTCCTCTTCCTCCCTCAAAATTAACACTTTACCCGGTTACTTGGTTCAGTTCATAGCTGTGATTTCATTTGGATATGCTTCATCAAAGTAAAATATACATAGATATGATATTTCATAGCTCACAACCTAGATATTGCACTTAAAAAGGTTTCATAAGCATTCTAGATCTAGCTGTAGGGAAATCGTCTTTTTTGCATGAAAATTTAAAGGAAACTTGTAGATCGCATGCATTAGATTTCCTTTCACTGTTATAAAATTCAATATTCTGCAATATCAGTGCATTTTAATTGGCTGCACAAACAGCAAGCCAAGATCCCAAGGAAAGCTTGCTTTCCTTGGTTCCTTTTCCGCCTGTTTAGCTAGTTTTAACTTCAATTTCTTTGAGATAAGGTAGGCTGATCCAAAGGTACTCTTAAAGTGATTTTGGGCATTTGTTATTATAAAATGCTCATTGTCTTTTAGCAGGTATAATAGAAGGGAAAGGAAGCTTCTGTTTGAAGTGGCCTCGGGAGCGTTCAAATCCCCCGAGGGGTCTCCCTTTTCACGAAAAAACTCAATTTTTCCCAAAGTTGTAAAATATTGGTTTCAGCCTATATAAGGACCAAGAAGTTTGTGATATATCAGTCCTCTGATATTGTAACCATTAATAAATAAAATCATTTTTTCAATAGGCTCTTTCGGGCCCTTTCCCCATCCCCCCTGGGGGGATTTGTGTTGGTGCCTTTTTCATTGATTTCTGTTTATTTATTTTTTATTAGAATTGATCTAATATATAGGGTAGTATAATTTAGTTCATTATTAATATCATATTCCATATCTTACATTTCAAAGTAATCGTAATACTTACCCCACGATTTCCCGATTGACCCGAAAGGGGAAAGAGATTCGTGGTAGGACTAATTAGAAAACTAGAATTGTGCATTTGTTTTATTTTTCATCTTTTATTTATCAGCAATTTTAAAATTAACCCCTCCTCGATTCCCCGATTGAGATCCACTTGGATCGAAAGAGGTTCCTGGAGGGTTTTCCTTTTAAACAAGAACATTTAGTTTAAAACTTATTAAAATCGACAAGACTCCAGTGTGTATGCTCTGCACTTGGCTGCGGTTCACCCGATCAGTCAAGCTGTATCAAAAGAACTTGGGTGACTAGTATAATTAATATTCACTCTCCCCAACTGAAAAACCATCAGGTGAAAATCCAACACCTAGAGCAAACCTTTACAGTGGCAAAATACCCAAAGGAAGCGAGAAATTACTGAAAAGTGACCTCGGGGCGCCGATCTCTGTCACACCCTAATGGGTGCGTTATGAACAATAGCCCCAGAGACTCCATTTTATCCCACATATTCCTTGCGGGTAGCCGTAAAGTTTTAGTTTTGGACATACTCCAAGTACTCTCGGGTATATCTAGAGTCCCCCTTTGCCTAATTTAATCAACTCATACTTCACGTTTAACTTAAAACATACCAAGATGCAATCACAAAACATTAACTCCAAGCACAAGTAAGCACATCGATCTTATTGATTTGACTCCATTTTAAGGCACTGGTCATTTTTGTTTCATATATACATTGTGTATCAGCTTTGTGCTTTCGTTTGTTTATTTTCATATCTCGTCATCTTTAATTGTCTATAGTTAAAATATTCAAACTCCTAAGTAACTAATTCAGTTTAACATCATCACACTAAGAAATCATCCTTAGTAACTTAATAGGGTCTACCCCCCTTGGCTTCGTTAGGAGTTGAGCCTAAACAGAGGAGTCAAGAACAAGGTGATAGACTTGACTCGAGACTTGCCGCCAAGGACACACCGAGTGGACTGAAGATTTTTGCCACGTGACCCAGGTGTGTGAAAGGCGGCAACACTTTTTGGCGCCGTTGCCGGGGATAAATATTTTTATTCCCGAGTATGACTTAGCTTAACTTTTTTCTAAACAACTAAAAAGATAAAAACTTTTGATTAATCTAGTCTTTAAAAAACATAAAAATTAAAACTCGATCCATCTGGCGACTCCACTGTCTAACATCTCTTCAAGAATTTCTACCCGAAGAAACCGCTGACAATTATTTAATCCTCTCCCTGATCCCAAAAGGTTTATTAGGGAAATATTGAATAGGCATACTTCTCGTAGAAACCTTGAATATTTAGGAGACCAATCCCTCTCAGATATCCATCACATTTTTGTAGAGAGTCATGTTCACTAATCTCAAGAAATGACGGAATTTTACAAACCCCTTGACTTTTCTCAGATAGCAGGTAGTCCTCACTACATTCCAAATGATGCTATCAAGAAGCTCCCCGGGTTCGAGGGAAATAATGCTACCACTACCAAGACTCATCTCCGAAAGTTTTAAAGGCACCTAGTTAGTTATTGCGATAATGTTGCCTCTAACCATGAAGATATCAAAATGAAGCTCTTTGCTTTATCCTTAGAGGATGATGCTGCGGAATGGTATGAAAACCTTGGTGATGATTCATATAAAACCCTTAATGAATTCCTAGCAGGTTTTAAGAAGAAATAGGGGGAAAGGAAAGAATCAAGACATTTGCTTGCTGCCCTTCATAATATAAAGAACACAGAGAATGAAACCAGGGATGAATTTAATACTAAGTTTAGGTGTGTGGTTGCGGACCTCCCTAGAGAAATCAAGCCAAGGGATGCCTCCATCCTCATATATTACATCGAAGATTTCACTGGTGATTTGAGGTACCAGTTAAGGGACAAAGAGCCGACCGATCTAAAGACTGCTCAGGAATTGGCCGAGAAAATAGAAAGGAATATGCAGTCTTCGGGAAAATCCAACATTCCAGGTTACACTAGGGGAAACACTTCATACAACGAAGAAAAGGGAAAAGCCTTTGAATAAGAAGAAAAGGGAGCCTCTAAAGACCCCATGGAAAAGATAACTAGCATGTTTGAAAAAATGATGACTAGTCAGGACCAATTCATGACAAACCAATCTATGCAATTGAATAAAATCCAAAACAGAATAGTCACACTGGAGAGAAATAGTGGACCTAGGAATTTTCAGCCAAAACAGAATCAAGTGTATCAAAAGAAGTTTCCTCAGCAAGAGCCTAGGATTCCAAACTAGTTAGACTCAACTAACCTGGTAGATGAAGTAATTCCATGGTGTAGACCTTGTGAGCAATTCCACCCAGAAAGCACTTGCTACATAGCAAACCAGGTTATAGAACATGGGATGGCATGGGTCAGTAATCAGGAAACAAATTCAAGCAAGCCTGACCATATATACATGGTAGGCTAGGCCTATACTTTGTCACCATCTAAACAGTACAAGCCTGAGGATGAAACCATTGCAGAATATTATAGTGAAACTTATGATGAAAACTGTAATATACATGATGGGACTCCTATGTGTTCTCCATATAATGATGACAGTCTGGAAGGTTTACTACCTTGTGACCTTTTCTCTGAAGAAGATAAGTATGAAAATGAGGACAAGTATAGCTTGGAGCATGATACAAGTGACGAAGACTCCCTTATCCCCGACAAAGATGTTGATGAGGAATACTGGACGTTCATGGAAAATCCAGTCTATGACATGAATAAAGAGGAAAATAATGAACCAGAAACTTTTGATGGTTTTGTTGATGGCATATCTAAGGAAGAGAGCATGGACCATGTGGCCTTACGAAACTTTGATATGAAAAAGGAGCATGCAGTTTATCCACATGATCAGTCTCGGACATATATCGATATTAGTAATGAAGACAAAGAGAAATCGATATCGGAACCTGATATCAGCAATGGGGAATCCATCACATTTAACATAGATGATGGTGATGACTATTGGGATTTTTGTGGATATATTATTAAGAATCCTATCTATGCTATATCCAGAAAGGGGAGTGTCTGTTTAGAGATTTGTGGAAGTCCAATCTACTATACTTCCACAAAGGGAAGCATAAATCTGGAGACCTTGGAAAATCCTAGTGTGGAACGACAGCATTCAAAACTCTTATATGATCATTTAGAGTCATATCATGGAGAGCCGCACAAGGGCATACGTAATGAAGACATGGAGAAGCAGTTTTGTGAAAATACAGATGTGATGCAGTTATTAGAATATCAGTCTCAACTATCATCTTCACATATAGAGTTTCCTCATGACTTGGAGCTGCTTGGGGCTTATACAGTGAATTATCATCCGGTGAGCCTTGATGATCAGTATGATGGTGTAGTCAATCTACCTCATCATTCCAATTTGTACATCAACCCTATCCAGTCATGGATAGAAGTAGCCTGCGCAAGCACTTACCAGTTTGGGAGGAAGTTTGAAGACATTATTCATGCATATGTTTTCCCATCCATCCTGCCCCTTCTGGATCATCACGCAGGTTTGCATTTTCTGAATAAAGTATCCTTACTTTGGAAGGTAACCAAAGACAAGGAATTTTTTTTTTATGTTAATAAAATTCTTAGGTGGTTACATTGGATTTCTGATTACACTTAACCCTTTTTTATGTCATGCTTAGAGTAGGAAAATAAGCTCCTTGAAAGAGAGCACTCATTTTCTGCATTTCTATTTTATACTTAGTGATGATAAAATTTTGCTTCTTTTAGTTAGTTACATTTATTTTGTTTAAATAAATCAGCTGAATGGTTCATTTGGTTTTTTTTAAAGAAAACTTGTGCTAATGAGGTTTTTCTTGTCATGTTGAGATGTTTTTACAGGGTATATCAACCAGAGATTCTGGTGTTCTCGTATCCTCTCCTTGCCTCAAAGACCAGATCGAGCACACATCCCATAGTTGGAGCCAGAATGTTACCACCTAAGTTGTACTTAGTGGTTTTTTATCAAGCGAGCCTGGTGAACTAGACAAGGATAACTTGTTCGGACTTCAGAAGACCTGTGGAAGTACTTCTGGGAAGTGCTTGTTGTACTATATCACATGTTCATACCCCATGGGGGAGTTGTAATAAATGTTCTAGCATGATAGTGTCTGTAAAATACTCGGTCTCTTAGACTTTATTTGTCAATCCAATCAGCCCAGGGTGTTTTTTCCCTTGGTTATTATTGGTTGTTGAATAAACGACTGATAATTTCTGAGTTTTTCACTCCATACCTCCAAAGTTGGGGTGGTCCGCTTGGCATTTAGTCCTATTGAGGTTATTAGAGTCTATGTGTCAATGTATAAGCATCCTAGACATCATTTTTGAGTCATATGAACATGTCTAAGTCCCCCTAGGTGTTTTTCAATTTTTCAATTTTTTAGTTTTTTCAGTGTTTTTTATTAAATTTTAATTTTTCCAAAACTTAGGCTATTTTTTAATAGTTTAATTGGAAAAATTGATTTTGTAATAAAAGTGGGCCAAATAATCGATTTCAGTCATGTAGGTGCTCATTTTCAAGCTAAGAGCACCATGTAAACCCATGGTCCCACTGTTTCCTAGTTTTGAGTGATTTTCCATCACTCGGCTCAGAAAGCCCCAAAAATCAATTATTGATTATTTTAATTAATAAATTGATGAATAATGGAGCAAATCCAAAATCATAGATCAGTGGATTCTCAGCCGATTTGATTGAAATCAGTCAGATCTGAAGCAGATTGACTGGATCTGACAAATCCTTGACTGAAGGAGGTGATCAAATCAGATCTAGAGTTGATCTTGAGAATCCTTTATGGGGAATTTCACCCTCCCTCTCTCCCCAACACGTTTTGGCTCATCTGGATGAGTTTTGGTGGATGCTTCAGTCAACAGGTTGAGGTGTCAGTCAGATCAGCTCTTCGATTGACAATTGCACTCAGTGAGACTTAGATCTGGCTTAGTTAGACACAGATCAGGCATTGATGGAATCTCCATCAGCATATTTGGTCTATCTCCTTGATATTTGCGCCCCCCCTGGGTTGGATCTCCTAGTTTTTATATATATCCAGGCACAACCTCCTCTTCCAAGCTAGTTAGAACTGGGATTGAGGTGCTGCTGCTATTATAACTCTGTATTTATTCATTTGAAATAAAGAAAAGATTTGGAGGAAATACGGTGTGGTGCCATTGCATGTGTGGATGATTATTGCCATTGTTTTACTGAGGTAACCTGTATCTGTGGTCATTTTTTGGTATTTTCTTGTAGATCTGTGGTTAAGATTGCTAATTAGCTTATTACAATCTTGATAGGAAAGGTGTTTTTCAATAATTTTATTGGCTGTCACTCTCCTTTGATGCATGTTCAGAGCTCTATATTTAGCATGTCCTATAAGCTTATATGCATGTTATCTTGAATCTCTTTGTATGTACTAATCGGATCTCACAAGTTTCTTGGCAAGTTCTTTGATTTCAGCTGAGTTGCAGGTTCATAATTTGGAGAGGATGCTGATCTTGTTCGCTTCTTCATTCTCCTCAAAACATTTCAAAGGCATAGTCCCTCGACATTCCACCTGAAAGCTCTACTGCGGATCTTCAAGGAAACCAACACTTTTCTCCTCCTCTTCCTCCCTCAAAATCAACACTTTACCCGGTTACTTGGTTTAGTTCATAGCTGTGATTTCATTTGGATCTATTTCATCAAAGTAAAATATACATAGATCTGATATTTCATAGCTCACAACCTATATCTTGCACTTAAAAATGTTTCATAAGCATTCTAGATCTAGCTGTAGGGAAATCGTCTTTTTTGCATGAAAATTTAAAGGAAACTTGTAGATCGCATGCATTAGATTTCCTTTCACTGTTATAAAATTCAGTATTCTGCAATATCAGTGCATTTTAATTGGCTGCACAAACAGCAAGCCAATATCCCAAGGAAATCTTGCTTTCCTTGGTTCCTTTTCCGCCTGTTTAGCTAGTTTTAACTTCAATTTCTTTGAGATAAGGTAGGCTGATCCAAAGGTACTATTAAATTGATTTTGGGAATTTGTTATTATAACATGCTCACTTTATTTTATCAAGTCTGATAGAAGGGAAAGGAAGCTTCTATTCGAAGTGGCCTCGGGAGCGTTCAAATCCCCCAGGGGTCTCCCTTTTCACCAAAAAACTCAAATTTTTCCCAAAGTTGTAAAATATTGGTTTCAGCCTATATAGGGACCAAGAATTTTCTGATATATCAGTCCTATGATATTGTAACCATTAATAAATAAAATCATTTTTGGAATAGGCTCTTTCGAGCCCTTTCCCCATCCCCCCTGGGGGGATTTGTGTCGGTGCCTTTTTCGTCGATTTCTGTTTATTTCTTTTTTATTAGAATTGATCTAATCTGCATTGCAGTATACTTTATTTCATTATTAATATCATATTCCATATATTACATTTCAAAGTAATCGTAATACTTACCCCACGATTTCCCGATTGACCCGAAAGGGGAAAGAGATTCATGGTAGGACTAATTAGAAAACCAGAATTGTGCATTTGTTTTATTTTTCATCTTTTATTTATCAGCAATTTTAAAATTAACCCCTCCTCGATTCCCTGATTGAGATCCACTTGGATCGAAAGAGGTTCCTAGAGGTTTTTCCTTTTAAACAAGAACATTTAGTTTAAAACTTATTAAGATCGACAAGACTCCAGTGTGTATGCTCTGCACTTGGCTGCAGTTCACCTGATCAGTCAAGCTGTATCAAAAGCACTTGGGTGACTAGTATAATTAATATTCACTCTCCCCAACTGACAAACCATCAGGTGAAAATCCAACACCTAGATCAAACCTTTACGGTGGCAAAATACCCAAAGGAAGCGGGAACTTACTGAAAAGTGACCTCGGGGCACCGATATTTGTCACACCCTAATGGGTGTGTTATGAACAATAGCCCCAGAGACTGCATTTCAGCCCACATATTTCTTGCGGGTAGCCGTTAAGGTTTAGATTTGGACATACTCCAAGTACTCTCGGGTATATCTGGAGTCCCCCTTTGCCTAATTTAATCAACTCATACTTCACGTTTAACTTAAAACATACCAAGATGCAATCACAAAACATTCACTCCAAGCACATGCAAGCACATCGATCTTATTGATTTGACTCCATTTTAAGGCACTGGTCATTTTTGCTTCATATATACATTGTGTATCAACTTTGTGCTTTCGTTTGTTTATTTTCGTATCTCATCATCTTTAATTGTCTATAGTTAAAATATTCAAACTCCTAAGTAACTGATTCAGTTTTACATCATCACACTAAGAAATCATCCTTAGTAACTTAATAGGGTCTACCCCCCTTGGATTCGTTAGGAGTTGAGCCTAAACGGAGGAGTCAAGAACAAGGTGACAGCCTTGACTCGAGACTTGCCCCCAAGGACACACCGAGTGGCTTGAAGATTTCTGCCACGTGACCCAGGTGTGTGAAAGGTGGCAACAGGGAGGTAGTTCCCTAGGATATTTGCACTGGGAAATAGTGTGCCTATAACATGTAGCATTGTGCCAATGATACATACTGGTATAAGTGGATGGTTCTCTAAGGAAAGTGTGCCCAACACAGGGTGACGGTTCAGGTGAAGTTAGTGAATGGAGACAATGGTGTTGGGGGAGCAGGAAGGGGTGCACCCATACTGGCTCATTTATTTTAGTGAATAGGAATTGGCAGAATCTCTTAATGGAGATCCACAAGATGGTACGAATTCACCCAATTTTGGCACACATCAACAAAAGTGCATCTGGAACTTGGCAAGTGAACCCAATGTAGTTTGGGGAGTTGTTGAGCTTGAAATGGCTTGTAGACACTTTTTGGATGCACGATCTAACTTGATAGGAGTTGTGACATGACCTACAACGTGAGGAAGAGCCATAGAAATTCATGATAAAAACCATGACAAAAAGCTTGGAACAATGGGACTGTGAGATGCGACAGATGTTCTTTGCAGACGAGGAAAAGGTTGGAAAATTGAGCTTGCAAAGAAGATATTGGGTGTAATAATTATTGGTGCTAGAATACCAAGTGGAGACTCGGGAGATGCTTATATTGGGATTGCTCAACATGGTGAATGACACCCAAAGGAAGATGAAGATGCAACTGAGACTATCTGTGATGCTGAGAAAGACATGTTGTTTCCTTTGTGATGAAAACCCCTTTGCAATGACTTGTCCAATGGAGGTAAAGTTGGAAACCTACTTGGGAGAATTTCAAGGGTGACCAACCTAGATGATGCTAGTAGTTGTGGGAGAATCCCAAGTGTAGTGACCTTTATTTGAAGTGTTGGAGGCAGTTAGATCCTTGGCGAAAAGTCTAGGAAAGTTGACCAAAGGTCAAGACAATTCAAAGGATGGAGATAAGCCAAGTATTTACTTTGTAAATGTGATGATTAGTGGGTTGAAGGTTGTAGCATGGTGGACATCAATGCCACCCATAGTTTCATTAGCAATAGAAAAATGATGAAAATTCATAGTAAGACTAAGTGTAGCAAGTCCACGTTCAAAGTGGTGAACTCAACAACAAAGTTAGTGGCTAGGGAAGTTCATGTAGCATCAATGAAGGTTAGAAATTGGTATGATAGATTGAAATTGGCAGTGGCTCTATTGGATGACTATTTGGTTTTCTTGGGGAAAGACCTTCTGGAGTTGGCCAAATCTGTATTAGTGCCCTTCAAGATCATCTTGGTGTTATTTATTCAGATTGAGACTTGGAGTTTTCCAATGATGACAAGAGGGATGTTGGGGATAATTCCTAGGATGTATTCCATGCAATTGGTTGAGACAACTAAAATGCTCAGAATTAGTCCATGTGACCACACGACAACATGAAGGATTGCGTAGAGAGAACATTTATGCGACAAAGAGTGTTGATCGTTTGGAAAGCAAGATGTAAATGTTGGAGCTTTGAAAAAAATTAGTTGTGAAGAAGACCGAGTAGTTGTGCACTTCAAAAGAACATCCACTGTATGTTGGAGACAAGGAAAATATTGCACCAATATAGGCATAAGAGGTCATGGATGATATCACTCATGATGAAACTCCATGCAAACCAAGTGACTTCAATCTAGATGAAACATCCCAGAGGTGGGTTTGCTTGGGAAGTATGAGCAAAGTATTGAGGATGGACAGTATGAGCACCAATGGCAGCAGTAAAACCTGAAAACATAAAAGATGATCTCCACAGCTTGTTCTCTCTCTCACACTTGAGAGACCTTCTCCTGTCTCACTCATGCGTCCCAATGAGTGTGTGTGTGTGATAAATAGAGAGGCTCACTCTTTATTTATATTCTTTCATTCACTTGATGCCCACTTCAACATGTCGGCCTGACTTAACAATTACTTACTAGGGCCGACATATCTAGGAGAGTCTAATAACCCTAGTGCCCCACAACTTGTGGGGAATTTTCCCCTTCGATCAACAAGGAGGGTTAACCTTAACAGAATGGTGGGGGCTATTTCCCCGACTTACAATAACTCACCTAGGGTCGACTTCTGTAAGATATTCTAATAACCCTAGGGCCCCACAACTGCGAGGACTTTAACTCTTGATCAATAAGAGGGTTACCCACAATGACTTTACATGACTTGTTTACATTATTGAATCTCCTGATAGGAACATCAGGATATGACATGACTCAATTACATTACAGATGCTTCCTGGAATAAACATCGGGGTACAATACATAAAATATGAAAGTGAATACATTTGTAGTTACAATTACATCAACACTCCCTCTTAACTAGGAAGGTATTCTCTCGACACAATTTATCAACACAAGTCTTCTTCTCTGTATCATCTGGATCATCATCAAGTCATATTCGTCTTCACATCATCTTCATCTTCAAGTCATATTCATCGTCAAGCCATCTTCATTTTCAAGTCATCTTCATCAAGTCTCGATCATCACTTGATCTGGAGCATCATTGGATCATCATCAAGTCTAGATCGTCATTGGATCATCATCATCATCACTGCTTCTGCTATCTCAATCAAATGGTGCTATCTCTTCATTCTTCTCGTCATAGGAAGTTCTACAGAGCCAACCCTTTTTCATGCTGGTTGTAGGCCTAGCCTCCATGTAGGTCTTCTTCAGCACTTTCTAACCCTAAGTCAGAATGACCCTCCTAGCACTTTCATCTAACCATGCAAGGAACACATCCAACATACATGTCAGAAAGGCATGCCCAACACTCACATCTGACCATGAGAGGAACCAATCCAGTCATCTATGTCAAAAAGGCCCAGCACTCACATCTGACCATGAGAGGAACCAATCCAACATTCATGTCAGAAAGGCTCTACACTTACATTTGACCATGCAAGGAGCCGATCCAACATACATGTCAAAAAAGCTCAGCACTTACATTCGACCATGCGAGAAAAAAATCCAAACTACATGTCAAAAGGACTTTGCACTTATATATGCCCATGCGAGGAACCAATCCAGCATACATGTTAGAAGGGATCTGCACTTACATTCGACCATGCAAGGAACCAATCCAGCCTACATGTCGAAAGGGCTCTCAACCCCAGGTTGAGGATTCCTGGTAACTGACCAGGTGCCTCCATTCTCCCAGAGAATGGAACCAGTCCTTATATCTGATCAAGTGGGAACACATCTCTTAATCACATCAGAATGGCCCTGCACTTATATCTGATAATGTGAGAAAACATCCCACAGTCATATCAGAATGACCCTCAGACCCAGACTGAGTATTCCTAGTAGCTGACTAGGTGCCTCCATTCAAAGAATGGAATTCAGCACTTATATCTGATCATGTAGGAACCAATCCTACAGTCACATTAGAATGGCTTAGCACTCACATCTGACATGGAAGGAACCAATCCTCTCACCATGACAGAATGGCTCAGCCCTTACATCTGACCATGGAAGGAACCAATCCTCTCACCATGTCAGAATGGCTCATGAACTCATCACTTCCCCTTGGAGGGAACCTTGATCTGGAGAACACCAAGCTTCTCCTTGAAGTACTCAAACTTCACTCTGGCTAATGGATTCATCAACACATCAGCTATCTGTTCATCTGTCACAACATATTGGAGCCTCACTGCTCCTCTCTGCACCATATCCCTGATATAGTGATATTTGATCTCGATGTGCTTTGACTTGTCATGGAACACCGGGTTCTTTGACAACTTCACACAACTTTGGTTGTCACAATATATACAAGTAGCATCCAACTAGATATCAAATAAATCAGGCAGTATCTTCCTTAGCCATACTGCCTCACAACTAGCTAAACAAGCTGCAACATACTCTGCTTCAGCTATACTCAGTGCCACACAAGACTACTTCCTGCTAAACCAAGATATCACACCTGATCCCATACTGAAGCAACACCTTGAAGTGCTCTTCCTATCGATGGCACTTCCTGCCCAATATGAATCAACATGACCTTCTAGGTTAATCTTTTGTTTCACCTCATACTTGATCCCATAATCAACTGTACCCTTCAAGTACCTCATAATATGCTTTGCAGCAATCAATTGAACATGTCTCGGATCTGTCAGGAATTGGCTCAAGGTGTTCACAACAAAGCAAATATTTATTCTCGTATTCATCAGGTACATCAAGGACCCAATCATCTGACGATACATCATGGCATCAACTGACTCTGATGAAGAAACACTTAGTAGATTTAGTTTTTATGCCATGGGTGTGGTCATGGCCTTGCAGTACATCATCCTGAACCTCTTTAGGATCTCTAATGCACACTTCCCTTGTCCTAAGGAGATTCTGCCACACCTCCATGCCTAGAAAGTAGTGCATCATATCCAAGTCCTTCATCTCGAACTCAGCAGCAAGTCTCCTTCTTGCAACTTCTATCAAGAACAAGTCATCGACATATAATAGGAGCATCACTGGTATTCCACCTTCAACCTTGAGGAAAAGGTTGGAATCCTCTTTACTATTAGTAAAGCCTAGAGTCACCAGTAAGCTATCCATCCTGTCGTACCATGTCAAACCTCAGGATCTTTTGTAGTCACTCCCTCTTAAGTGAAGCATAATACGCCCTCTGTCTTTCATACTCTATGCACTCTTTTTATGAGAAGCCTCATGCTACAAATATTGCCTTGTATCCCACGATGTTTCCATCTACTGCATGATGGAACTACGAACTTCCCTTCATGTATTGATACTGCATCCTATGCATCATTCTTCTTGAACTGGTTTTCCCTTTCTTCTTGGTTACTTCTTCATAGATGGAAGGTTTTGCATCAATGATGTCACTACATTCATCATATTATTCTTTATCTGTCGTCACTTGTTCTTCGGAACAAGTCTCATCCTTCTTTTCTTGTAGTTGATTATGTACGTGATCTTTCCTACAAGTCAAATGCATTAGTTGTATGGTTAGAAAAATTTCATAAGGCATATTCATAATGTAAAATTCTTATACATAAATATATGATCATGCAACTATTTTAGCCAACACAACATTCATCCATATCTCACGGAAACTTTTCTAGATGCCTTCCATCTCCACTAGGACAACATTGAGATTGTGCACTAATCCAATATGTCAGCAAAGAGGTTTCATTCTAGATAAGTAGCAATGGAGAGTTGCATTAGAGGAATTTTGGGGTCTAAAATGGGCCTCCTAAGGAAAATAGTAAAATAATAGTTAAAATAATAAAATAATATTTATTAATTTTGGAGGAAGAAAGAAAAAAACTACTTTTTGTGTTCATATTTTCGACATATCTCCCTGTGTTTTTACTCAAATTTCAATCGAGAGAGCTCGTTGGATGCGGAATTTGATTCTGCATGCAACAAGTACGCACACTGCATACTTTGGATGGACCCCACTACCCCAAATGCAAGAAATACCTGAAAAATGTGATGATGACATCATCATCATGTTTACATCATGATTTTATCTTCTATCTGTGCATGTTTTGGCCCCTGAGACATCTGCAATCTCGAGATATAGAGAATGCGCCAAAACTTATTAGTTTCAGTATTTTAGGGTTTTTCAGGCCTGGGGTCAAACTAGGTTTGAATTTTCCAGAGTTTCACCCAACCAAAAATCTCGACCCAGGTCTCTAAACTTCTATTTTGATGAGGAGAGCAATCCTATGCCAGGCAAACTCAAAAATTCCTTTTCTATAAGAATCCCTAATTTCCCGCACCAAAAACTGAAAATGTATGGAATTGAATTTCGCTTCGATAGAAAGATGCGCCCTTCAATGGAGAGTCATCCTAGCATACTTTTGTTGATGGATTGTGGAGATAGACCCAAAAAGTAAGAAACCCTAGCTTCTATAGCTGCACAATGTCTTCTTCTTAGGTTAGCTCTGATACCATGCTATATTTTTATCATTCCAGCTAGCATTATCTTAGGATCTTATTTGAGAGAATGACATGCACATCAATAAACACATGAGATAAGAGACACGAAGAATTTTCCTCGGGGAAATCATAAAGGAGAAACCCCCGCAACTTCCTCAGAGATAGAATGAGCACCAATGGCAGCAGTAAAACCTAAAAACATAAAAGATGATATCCACAGCTTGTTCTCTCTCTCACACTTGAGAGAGCTTCTCCTGTCTCACTCATGCGCCCCAGTGAGTGAGTGTGTGTGTGTGATAAATAGAGAGGCTCACTCTCTATTTATATTCTTTCGTTCACTCGATGTCCACTTCAACATGTCTGCCCCACTTAACAATTACTTACTAGGGACGACATCTCTAGGAGAGTCTAATAACCCTAGTTCCCCACAACTTGTGGGGAATTTTCCCCTCCGATCAACAAGGAGGGTTAACCTTAACACAATGGTGGGGACTATTGCCCTAACTTACAATAACTCACCTAGGGTCGACTTCTCTAGGATATTCTAATAACCCTAGGGCCCCACAAATGTGGGGACTTTAACCCTTGATCAATAAGAGGGTTACCCACAATGACTTTACATGACTTGTTTACATTATTGAATCTCCCAATAGGAACATCAGGATATGACATGACTCAATTACATTACAGATTCTTCCTAGAATAAACATTGGGGTACAATACATAAAATATACAAGTGAATACATTCCGAAGTTACAATTACATCAACAAACAATGGGTAGAGGAGTTGGTGCAAATTTGAAGCCAACTAAGGTGATTGAGGTGGCTTTGGTGGTGGATAAGATTGAGAGTGGAAGTGAAGACTTCATAGAAAGTGATTCCATAGACATCATGGATTTTTGCACATTTGTTATAAAGATCCTTGAGTACCTATAATGTTCATAGTTTTGATCATTGACATAAATTATGCAAATGATGTAACATTATTGATAATTATAAGGAACATGGTGAGGATCTCAAGACAAAGGTGCTACCATGTATTCCCCAAATGTATATCGTTAGTGAACTATGTGTTGGTCAAGTGTTGTAGCAATGTAAATATGATGTACATGTGCATGATAACAATAAATAAATCCACAACTGAATGTGCAAGGAAACAAGAGCATGGGGCATGATCATCCTAAGGTTACGAAGGGAGGTATTGAACCCATGAAACTAATATATGAAATCCAAGTGTACTAGAGAGGACTGAGGAGCCATCATATCAGTTTGACTCATGAAACCCATTATTTCAATGCTTCCAAGAGGAAGGTAGTTGAGATAGCTATTGTCTTGATGAAAATAAGGCATGAGTTTGAGTTTGATCTAGATGGATATCGGTGGCCACTCACCTATTCCGCTGGCTCAAAACAATTTCTCTAGTTTGGTATTTTTTTTTATAGATTTTCATGTCCAAAAATTTGGGGGTCATTTTGAGGATCCAAAAAACATTTTTTGGTGACACCATTGTTTAGTCGTGGGTAAAGGAATACTAAAGGATCGAAATGTGTACTTCTTAGTTACTAGAGGTAGTTCCCACTACTACGGTGTCTCTCATCACAACTAAGCAATGTAGGAAGATAATATCCCAGACTAGGAAATTTGTCTTCTTCGTGATTTTCTATGGAGGACAATGAAAAATCATGACAACATCCATTTCCTCCACACTCAACATACTAGGAGCAAGTGGACAAGATCATAGAAGCACATTGAGAATATTCACCACACATACCGATTACCATTACATTGCCAGATCAAGCACTCAATTGATTTGATACTCAGGGCCCCTATACCTAATGGGACGATATATAAGCATTCCATCATGGAAAATGAAAAAAATCAAGTGACATATTCAATAATTAATCCAAAAGGGGCACATCTATCTAAGCTCCTCATCTTACGGGAGCCGAATTGTGTTGGTGTAGAAGAAAGATGGAACTTGGCAACTCTATATTAATTACATGGATCTAAACAAAATCATAGTCTGAGATTTATATCCCATTCCTTGGATCGATGACCTTATCGAACAACTCAAGGGTGCCAAGTATTTTAGTAATATTGATATGAAGTCCAACTATCATCATGTACCAATTAAGCCAACCAATCTTTGGAAGATTTCCTTCAAATATTGAGAATTCCTTTTCGAGTCATTGGTCATGCCTTTTAGCTTGACTAACACTCCAAAAAATTTCATGAGGATGATGGATGATATTATTTTTCCACTCACTAATTATTTTTAGGTCGTATATCTATGTAATGTCCTCTTCTTCTTAGGCATTGAGGACCAACCCGCTAACCTATGTGATTCCTATAGGTTCGAGCGGGTACTGACAGTCAAGGAATTAGCCGAAGACTGATGCCATTTATAGAAGATCTAGGGCATCAATATTATATCACCATTGGGTCGAAGAGGGACACCAGAGCCAAAGGCCACCTGCATGCATGACATCCGGGCATTATTTAATGATGCATGCACCCGATTAAGTCTCCATGCGCATGCATGCAATTCAACTGCAAATTAGAAGATAAAGTGACCTAATTAGGTGAAAAGTTATGGTTTTCACAGTTGAGAGTTATAAAATAAAGATAAAGTGAATGGAGAAGTCACTCATGTGATAATTGATTTGTGGAGTCGAATTGGAGAGCTCGGTGAGCTAAGTTGGGGTTGAGCACATGCTCAACTAACTGGTGTATTTCGACAACGAAATCTATCTACCCTAGTTCATCATCAGGTTGGATCATCCAGGTTCAGCACTAGTTCATCACCAGGTTACATTCAACAGTTATTCCAGGAGGTTGATTATTCATCTAGCTAGAGGGTTTCATCGTCACACCATGTCACCGTGATTAGAGAAAAAAGCAATTCGTTTTCCTACCTACAGGGTTCAGAACTTTTGCATGTTGCTTCCATCATCATTAGAGGGGTATTATAACCCTAGTGCACATCATCTGGGCTTCCAGCAACAACTTATTTATTATTCTTGAGCTTATGTAGTTTGAGAGGAGGCATTCACCTATGGAGGATGATTTGGTGTATCTCCTTATTCCTTTGGCAGAATCCTTGCATGCTGGGACCAGTCTCTTCACCATCCGCTGATCTATGTACTGGTATGTACATGCATTGATTTCTCCTATTTTATAGCATCTCAGTATTTTTCTAGGGCACATATTTCCATGCAACTGCATGCATGCAAAGTTCGGGGTTTGCTTTCCTATTTGATTAAGGAGTAAGTCTATTAATCATCTACAATATACACATAAACAAGAAAATATCAGTTTGGGATATTACAATCTAGATGACATTCTCATCTACAATATAACATGAACATAATATTTGCATCATATTAAATAGGTCCTCAACACCCTCCGACAACACAAGTTATACACCAATATAGAGAAGTGATCATTTGGCATGGAAATAATTTAGTATCTGGGATATATCATGGATGAACATGGTGTGAATGTGGCTCTGACCAAGATCCAATCCATTTGCAACTAGTCGGCCCCTACGACTCTCACATAGCTTCGCATCTTCCTAGGCCTTGCCAACTTCTATCACAGATTTGTGTTGGAATTTTATCATATTGCTTGGTACCTTATCGAGGTGACCAAAGGAGGATCTAATTGACAATGGTCCAAAATATTTCCTAATTTTAGATGTTGGACCTAATAAGAGTAAAATATTTAGGGGCTAGGTAAAATATCAGAAGAAAATTGAAGAGTTACAAGGCAAGGGCAGAAGTGAATCAGTTTGTCATAGGGAAAGGCGTTAATATAGACATAGCTACATATTTTTCTAGTCAATTTGTGGTTGGTCATGTAGAGTTTTCAAATGTTATTCACTTTGAACTTTTGGAATGGGTAAATTCGAAGTGGATTCCAAAATTTGGTTTGGCTCCTAGAGTTAAAATGCTCATTAATAGGTGGATATAATTCATTTTTCCTTTAGCAAAGGCTATGCCAAGTATCTTGGAGAGGGTTTGGTTGATTAAAGGGGGATCTCTTGTTTTAAAATGATGGCATACATCTTTTGATACAAAGAGGGAGAATTCAATTGAGCGACATCTATGGGTTCTATTTCCAGGATTACCAATTGAACTTTCGATAACAAATATCTTTCAAGGGCTTGTGAATTCCATGGGTCGCTTCATTAGATCACGAAGAAATCAATATTATATGGTGCAGATAAATGGATGGAATACATGATGGTGTATTTAGATATCACAAAGGAGTAGTATCTGAAGATATGGTTATTACATAGAGACTGGACTATCTCCATATCTACTTTCGTTGTCATTATTGTCATGAGACGAGCCATTTGAAGGCGAAATGTCCATTGTTATTTGCAGGAGAGGATGAGGTTTTGGGTGAAAGCCATGATTTTCCTTGAGAACCCTTTACATGTCTAGACTCTTAGACTACTGTTGAATGTAGTTGTCATTAATTCCAAAGGAGTTCAATAATGATAAAGGAATAACCAAGGACATGATGGCAGTGAAAACTTAGTGTAAGACAAAGGAATAACAAAGGAAGTGATGACATGGAATGATGATGATGTGGCATGTGTGATGAGGCTGGAAAGACACATGATGGTGTTTTGATGCTAACATGAATTCAATGTTACAATTTGATCTCATTCTGGAAAAGTATGGCAATTTGGTGAAACTTTGGAAATTGACTAAGTATGAAAATATTAGTCAAAAATGTTGTAAGGAAAATCCCTCCATAATTCATAGGTTAAGGAAAATGATTGCCCCATCCTATCAGGCTATAGCTTGTTGAAGTGGTTATCTAACCATGGTCTCATTTCAAAGCAAATAGTAAATTAGGCAAAGTTGAACGGTCCAGATCAAAGGAAAGAAGATAGATCGACAAGGAGGAAAGGATCCGTAAAGTAAATATGCATGGAAGATAACATTCCAGAGAGCCAAAGTGAAGTTCTGTGTTTGATAGTTGATCAACGGACTAGGAGGATTCCACAAGCGATCAATGGTTCACAAGAGTTGCAGAAAGAGATTTGTGGAAGCCCATTCCGGAAAAAGTTGGAAGGCACATCCGCAATCCGCAATTTGACTGCAGAAAGAACATTGTGGCCACATAATTATGGAAGTCATCTTTTGAAATTTGAGAAATGCATACCCGCAATCCGCAATCTGTAATTGCAAAAAGTTAATTGCGGAAAGGTCGATTGTGGAAAGATCATTGCAGAAAGGGTAAATGCGGAAGCCTGTTTTGAAAAATTTCAAAGGTAGGCCAACAACCCGCAACTCACAATTGCGGAAGGAAGGAGTTCCCACATATTGTGGAAATATCGTTGCGGAAGGTTAATTGCAAAAAGACAATTTACAGAAAGATTAATGCATAAAGGTAATTGCAAAATCGAAAAATGTTTTGCGAAAATATTTGCGGAAAGGTTGTTGTGGAAAAGTTTCTGGTGCAGAAAGGTCATTACAGAAAGGAAATTGCAGAAGGATTTTTTACAAAAAGAATGAGGTTGATAAATTAAATTTGAGTTTTATTTTTCATAAACATAGTTTAATCACGTAGAAGATATAAAAAAAGTTTATTAATTCTTAAGCAGATTTTATTAATCATAAACAGATTTACGATTAACAAAAAGGGATGTGACTATATTATAAAACACAAGAAGAATTAATTAAACAACGTTAAAATAAATAGGGTGTGACTGATAGATTAAAATAGAGTAAATTAAGAGACACGTTTTACGAATGGATGTGTTTGTTGTTGAAGAGACATGAATATTGGATGAATGTTGTTACTAATAAAATATATAAAATCATATGCATGAATTGGAAGTTAAATGTCTCTCCAGTCCAGATCCATGTAGCAACATCAACAGAAGATAAAGACCAAGGAAGTGATGAGAAACCAATGACTGAATTGAAGACATAATAATATCTAGAAGTTTGATAAGAACATATTAGGGTGGGAGGGTGGTGCTAGGGAAAGTTGTAAGCCTGCAAGGGGGTTGTAGCCTCCTTCTAGTAGAATTTGGTAAATAAGGGTTTCATAGCATCCTATCAATTGTAGCTTCCAAAATAGGGGGTTGTAGCCTCCTTCAAGTGGTAGCTGGTAAATAGGGTGTCGTAGCATCCTTTCAGTAGCAACTGATAAAACCAGGGGGTCATAGCCTCCTTCCAGTAGTAGTTGGTAAATAGGGTTTTGTAGCATCCTTTCTATAGCAATTGATAAAAACAGGGGGTTGTAGCCTCCTTCTAGTAGTTGCTGGTAAATAGGGTGTTGTAGCATCCTGTTAGTCATAGCTAACAAAACTATTGTAAATATAATTTTGCAGTAATAGAAAGTGTTGGTGGTTTTCCCAATTGGGTTTCCACGCTAAAATTTGTGTTTCTTGTATCTTGTTGATCATGTGTGTTAATGAATAAGTTAAAAGTGGTTTTAATTGTTAAAAGTTATCAATACTCAGTCACCCCCTCCCCACCCTCAACATTGTCCAATATTCCAACAACTACTTCTTCTCTAGACTCGGTGGGAAACCTAGAAGGTATGTATCAGTTGGAATCTCATTCTGTGTATGAGGGTATTTCATGTAGAGAATTAAATTATATTATTGCTGTGGAAAAGGAGGATCAAAAGAAAATTTCCCTTCTTGTACCTTTTCTCTAATTCTCAAATAGATTTGGTCAACTTTTCTTCTGTTGATAAGATGGAACAAGAGAATCATCCTTCTCCTAGTACTTTTTCTGCTGATATGCAAAATAGTTTAACTCTGGAAGCTACCAATTTTGATTGTAAAAATATGAGTGATGCCAAATCCTCTCCGAAATGGGAGTTAAATTTGGTTTTGAAGAATAGGGGGTAATTTCCCACGGAGTTTCTCAAACTTATTTTGATCCTTCTGTAAACCCTTTAGATTAGATAATTGAATCTATAGATACTTTTATCCCAATAATGTATAGGGGGGTTTATAGTAGTAAATATTTTGTTCAAAAAACCAGAATTGGTCTTTCCCCCTAGTTTGGAAAATGATTCTCTAATCCTTATCCTTTCATGTGAAACTACATTAGTTCAATATGGGATTTCTATTGAAAAAAATCCCTTCCAAGCGTACTCTAAAAATCCAAATAATGTATATATCCTCCTTGTATTATATGTTCAATGTTAGAATGCTACCATTAGAAAAAAGAAGAAAAATGTGAATCACGACTCTAATGATTCAATTTTAGAAAATGGAACAATTCAACATTAGTACATCCCTCTTTCTACTAGAATTTTGTTTGCTAGTGAAGATTCGAAGCCTGTCAATGGCCTAAATACTTATGGGGCTCTTAGAGAAAGCTTGCCCTCTAATAAGGGGTCTTAATGTTGCTACTTTTTTTTAATGTCTGTGGAGTTGGGGGATGAGAAGGGTTTGGATCTATGCCAACTTTTTAAATCTAAAACCTTTACTTGGTCAGAATCTTTGTGCTATTAGTTCAAATGGGTTATCAAGAGGTCTTATAACTTGTTGGAATCCTAGGGTTTTAGAGTTCAAATCCTATAAATTTTGTGGTGGTATATTGTTGGAAGGAATAATTTTTACAAATAATAGAACTCTTAATGTTTCTTAAGGGCTTCGCTTGGATTAGCAAAGGTTTGGCTTGGAACTTGGTCGGTTCATGAGGTAACATCATTGTTGGGATAGACCCGATACTTGTCTTGGAAGGAAATTTTACTCTCTCACTTGATATTTTGGTCTATTTGAACAAATAGAGGATTAACTAAGAGAGGGAGATGATGTTAACAACTCTACAATACAATATTGAAGATTTATGAAATATTCATCTCTACCTTACATTCGACCAAACCTATGATTGACACAAGCTATATAGATTCTCTTTTAAATGGATTCACTACTTTCGTGATTGGGGAATAAGAGAAGTTATTTTGCTTATGCAAAAATTAGGGTTCAACATGCATATAAGCAACACGATCCTAAGTTTGGTCCCAAACCTTAAATGCTCATTTTTTTTCTTGTTGCCATTAGAATTGCTCCTCACCTTAGAATGAAAGGGTTTGCGTCTAGTAATTTTTTATGAGCATGGAAGTTTTTGTTTTTTCAATGACTGAGATTGGGAAATTTTTTTGTTTTTCAAGATCAAATTTGTTAGACTACCACTATAAACCCCAGGTCCAATGCACTCACCCACAAAACAAGGTAAATAAATAAATCAAGATTGGAAACTAGATAGGGCATATGTCATCGAATTGACGCCTTCAGGTATGGGATGACCCACCTTTGGCCAAGCCCTGATGGGATTGTTTCTAATTAAAAAAATTTCAATTGATTTTCACTCATTAAAATTATCATAGTGGAGTTAGTTTTGGTTTAGGCATTCGACGGAATAGAATGAGCCATTCCGTAAGCCAATAGTTACGTTGTCATATAGTCCGGTTAGGATACTTGGGTTTCACCCAAGCGACCCATGTTCAAATCCTCGAAATAGAACAATCTCTTTTACCTTTCGAAAGAGATGACTTGTGTCTGATCTGTTATAGTAAGCTGCAACGCCGAAGCTCTGCAAAAGTTCCTCTACACATTCCAGTTTGTTCATTCCTTTCTTCCCTGGTTACCAGGTAAGTGGATGATACAATGGAAAAGAAGTTGAGTGTGATAATCAACCAACAATATATTGGAAAAGAGGGTTAGCATAATAATCAACCGACACTAGAATAGCTTAGTTGGTTAGAGCGTGTGGATGTTAACCACAAGGTTGGAGGTTCAAGATCTCCTTCTATCGCTTGTTTCTCCCCTTCTTTCTTCTAATACAAGTTGAATGGATTAAAAGTACAAGTTGAATGGATTAAAAGAGAGTAAGTTAAACTTGTAAATTGTATCAAAATTTTTGTGGTTCTTTTTGAGAAAAAAATTGAGTGAAATTGTTCAAATCTTAATTTTGGGTTGTTCAAATTGCATATTCAAGGTTCCCCAAAGGTAATTGAGGTCGTTGAATCCATTCCTTCAATCAAAATTTCAATTTCAGCAACAGAAATTGCAATTTAAGTTATTTCCCATCGCCGGATTTCGGTAAAAACTGCTAGAGAAGATGCAAATAGTCTAAAATTTAGCTCACTCTGATTAAAAGACTTGTGTAGGCTTATCTAGATCTAAAATGGCCTTGTGTCTTTGTGAATTTCAAGCCCTCCTTATAGCACTTCTTTTTTCTTTCGTCATACTTTATTTCCCTTTTT
This sequence comes from Pseudotsuga menziesii, assembly GCA_001517045.1. Taxonomy (NCBI): domain Eukaryota; kingdom Viridiplantae; phylum Streptophyta; class Pinopsida; order Pinales; family Pinaceae; genus Pseudotsuga; species Pseudotsuga menziesii. The sequence continues at coordinate 113,571 of LPNX011109716.1, forward strand.
TTTATTCTAATACAAGTTACAATGCAAAAGGAATAAAAGACTTGCATAGGCTTACCTAGAATGGCCTTGTGCTCTTTATGACTTTCAAGCCCTCCTTGTAGCGCTTCTTTTTTCTTTCATTATACTTTATTTCCCTTTTTTTCTTCTAATACAAGTTGCGATGCAAAAGGATTAAAAGACTTGCATAGGCTTACCTAGGATGGCCTTTGTGTCTTTGTGACTTGTCTAATAAGAGATATGAGAATGAAAAATGATTAAAAGACTTGCATAGGCTTACCTAGACTGGCCATTGTGTTTTTGTGACTTTCCTAATAAGAGATACTTACCTAGGAAAAAGGATTAAAAGGCCTGCATAGGCTTACCTAGAATGGCCATCGGCTTTTGTGTCTTTGTGACTTGTCTAATAAGAGATATGAGATTGCAAAAGGATTAAAAGACTTGTATAAGCTTACCTAGAATGGTCATTACATCTTTGTGACTTGTCTAATAAGAAATATGAGGGTTAGGGTGAAGGAATTATGTACTAGATAAAACATATCCTCCACACCATGGCCATTGTGTTTATACGCCTTCTCTTCATAAAGAGGAGGATTGTCTAATCAGATATTCCATGTGCAAGGATGTGAGGCATGGTCTCTACCAACAATTGACACTAAATAACCTATGGCTATGTTATATCTAGACATAACCCACAATATAATTTGTCAATAAAAAATAAAAGAGTTAATAAAAGTATGTTGGTCATTCATCGAAAGTTTTGATGATGTGTATCCACATTATCTTCCAAGGTGAATTGGTTTGCAACAAAAATATGATCTCAAACACTTACAATGTGATTTATGTATGCTAACATTGTAAATAAGTTATAATGTGGGAACACTTGAAATATGACCAACATAGGTTCATTAGGCCAAAAATGATTAAGTAACGAGTATAAGCATTTCATCAACCTCACAAATATGAATACAAAATGAACCTATCTTCTATTGTAATTATATGAAATGGTAGCTTTTGTTTTGGCTAAGATTTAAGCATTTTTTTGGAAGCTTTCTATAACCTTGATGATTTGTTTTTTAACCTAATGAATTTGAATTGGAATCTGAAATGTTTAGAAAAACAAAGTATGTTGGTGCAAATTATAATCGACATTTAAATATTGTGAATTAAATGAAATTTAATTTATTTTAGTGCTTTTTATGTTAAAAAAACTTATATACACTATTAAACATATTGTGGATTAAATTAAAATTAATTTATTTTAGTGCTTTTTATGTTAAAAAATATATATATATCTACAATTAAACATATAAACAAGGTATATAAAACAAAGTCCATTATTACTAAAATCCACATTATTATTGAATACACACTAAAAGCTAAGGCAACCCAACCCAAATACACAAAACTCCAAACCCAAATACATAAACTGAAACTGTTCTCTTAACATAAATATTAAAACACAAAAACCATTATAGGATGCACTTGAACACAAAATTTCCTAGAATACAGCCATACCCTACAATACACTATGAACAATATATATAAAGTACCTATCAGTAAATCTCCAATTCGAATAAAAAATCGAGGATTCGAAACAAAGTAATGGTCCTCGAGAACACCCAGTAACAAATTTCAAAAACTTCTTTTACTGCTCTACATTGAATTCCTTGATAACCTCCCACAACATCTCTATGACAAGGTGTAATCAACATTTGAGCGCAAGTCATCAACATCTATACCCTAACACTCCTGTGTTGAGCCTGATATAAGAAGTTGAGGCTCATGCTTGTTAAACATGTTTAACCAATCAAACGGTATCAACTGTTGCAATCCTCGGAGAAAAGAAGAGCTTTGATTATTTATTTGATTATTAAGGCGGTGGTTTGCCAAAAGATGAATGAAGTTCATAACATTTTCATTAGTTACTTGCATATCCTTTCAACCTAGTATCATTTCCTCTTCCTTTTGTTCACCATACTCATTATTTGCACATACAAAATAGAGGCCCAGTTGGGAAATATCACCATCATAATTCTTCAGGAACTTAAGACTCCAGTACAACTCAAGATCAAAAGAAGGAAAATCATGCAAACAGTTTTGCCTTTCTTTGAGCTTGGTTAAAAAGAATGTGGCAAATGGGATGTCAACCCAAATCCTTTCAAACATATCCTTTCCAAGAATTTTCCAAAAAACTCAAAATATTGGAGATGTTGGGAATGTATTGTTGCAGATATAGGATTTGGATATAGCAGATGATCATCAGTTTCCTTGAAAAATCCATACTGTTTATCAAAGCCTATTTTTTTATCTTCTCCATAAAATCTTTGAACATACCACCCCCATCAATACCAACTTCTTCTACTCCAAATTTATTCACAAATGTTACACGAATTATTCCCCTAATTTGCTCCCTTGTCAATCTGTTTAGTTCCTTGTAGGCATCCTCAATAATATGGTTTCTCCTTGTCATAATTCCATGTTGTTCAGAAGGACCTATGTCGTTGTTCTTGTTTTGTTGTGTGCCCGAGTCTAATAGTGAAGTATAAATTTAAACCCAGCTTGTAAATGGAACTAATAATGGTGCTCGTTTCAGTAGCTCAAGGGCAATTGGATTTTCATATCCGGGCTCAATTGCATCACGAGCATGAAAATCATCTGGTGATGTAAATTCTCACTTACAATTCCAATCTTGCAACTCTTCCAAGAGTCGAGCTACTAACCTGCTTAAAATATTTCCTTGTAACTGAATTATTTTTTGACTTGAAACAGACTGGACAAAGTTCTCATTGTTTTTAGCATTCTTAAAGGGAATCGTCCATAGCAGCTCCCACAATGTCTCTTTCAAAATGCTAACTAACTCCTTAACATATTGCAATGAAAGTGGCTTCTATTGCTCATAGAACTCTTCATTATCAGTTATCATCAACATTTGCCTATACAATGGACAAAAAATAAAAAGAGACAACAACCAATCAAAAGAAAGAGCATCCCCATGTTGCAGCGAAAATGCTATCAAAGCCTTCGTAGATGGAAACTTTTGGCTCAAGTGGCATCGTTTGATGTACTGCCAAAGAGTAGGAACAAATTCAGTTGTATCTGCCAGTCCAGTCATGACATTCAAAAGGGGTAAGATTATGATAGAAACATGCAAAAATCTACAAACTGCAGAAACAATTGCTGCTTCTGTACTAGATGGCTCCTCATTGGAATTAGTACATTCACCAAAACCTGACATGTGTCCATTTAGAAATCTCACAAGTAGTTTCAGAAAATCTATATCATTTGCACTAAGAATTTTCTTCTCTAAATTCTTGCTCAATATTATCTGATCCTCATGCTCATCCTCTTCCATATCATTATCATATTCTACCATATCATTATCAGATTATTTTTCAGTTGAAGGCTTAAAATTATGGGGTATCTCCTCCAAAAGATAACTTGCAATATTTGTAAAGTTGACAGACAATTTTTCCCAAATCCTTTGACAGATGCCAATAGAAATAAAGGGGTCATCAAGTAGTCATTTTAGAGGAAACACAATCCTCAAGGTACAAATTAATTTTGATATCCATTTATTTGAATTATAGATTGATGTTGATGCCCTAGATAAATGGTTGAGTTTTCGAGAAGGGTATTTCTCTGTCCATGATTTTTTCGATAGGGGAAATATCACCTTTGCACTCCTTAAATATATACTTCATGTCAAAAATTGGTGGGAAACTTATTATGAGGAAAACTTAGTAGAGAAGTATGGAATGTTTGAAGCCAAACCCACTTGGGTCTCTTTTATATATGGTTCTAAGGAAAAGAATTACCCTATGGGAAACTATGACGAGTAGTACTTGAGATGGATCACACTACGTCAAGAGAGGGACCAAATAGTGTCGGAGTTCACAAATACCTTCCATACCTTGTGCACTAAGATAGGTATCAAAGACTTCGAGCAACATTTGGTTCTAAAATAATTCAGGAGAATACATAGGTACGTCCCTACCAAAATGGAGTTTCTAGACATATCATCATTGAAAACCACTTATTTATATGCTATCAAGTTTGAGCAAAAAATTAATCAGAAGAATACGCGACATTTTGGGTGTGTGAATCAACCATAGAAGGAAGGCCAGGGTAACCCTAGCTCACAAAACAAATGGAAAAGTAAGGAAAACCATCCATAGGAAAACCAACCCAAGCCACAAGTAAAGAAGGGTAACAAAAATAAAAATAAGCACATCGAGAAATTGTGTGAGTTCCATAACAGGACCTAGCACAACACTTATGAAGGTCACTCGANACCAATCCAAGCCACAAGTAAAGAAGGGTAACAAAAATAAAAATAAGCACATCGAGAAATTGTGTGAGTTCCATAACAGGACCTAGCACAACACTTATGAAGGTCACTCGAAGCGGTCATTAGTAGCCGATATCAAAGATTCATAGTCAAATCCCGATCATGACTTTGATTTAGAGCCCAATGTCATAGTCATGGACAAGGGGAATCATATCATTGATTGAGAACCCAATGTCACTATTGCTACCACAAAGATCCAACTTGATGATACAGAGGAGATGGAGGAAGGTGAGTGCCTCTTCCACTCACAAATGTGGGTAAAGGGAAATCCACTACATTTCATTCTTGATAGTGGAAGAAAAAATAACCAAAATCCGATAAAGGTTATCAAATGGTTGAAGTTTCCAACAACACCACACCTAGAACCCTACAACACTAGGTGGCTCATCCAAGTATGGGACATCCACATTATTCAATGATTCCTCCTACCTTACAACATCAATATCTTCAAAGATGAGGTAATGTGTGATGATTCCCCACTTAAGGTTTGCGATATTCATTTAAGACAACCATATATGTGGAAACGTCATGTTGTGTATGAATCTAAGTCTCATAGTGTCATTATTACTTTGGGAAAAAAACTCCATAGGATACTAGAGGTAGTTCCACATTTTGCAGTGTCTCTCACCACAACTAAGCAATGCAGGAAGATAATCTCCCAGACTAGGAAATTTGTAGTCTTCACGATTTTCTATGGAGGATAATGAAACATTACAACAACATCCACTTCCTCCACACTTAACATACTAGAATTAAGTGGAAAAGATAATGGAAGCACATTCAGAAATCTTCACCACACCTACCGATTTCCATTACATTTCCTGGTCAAGCACTCAATTTATTTGATACCAAGGGCACCTGTAACCCACCTAGAACTGAAAAAAATATTTTTATTTATTTGAGAAGAACATTATTTTAAAAGTTATTTTAAAGTTTTTATGACCAAGGATGGTCAAGGATGGCTGTAATTGAATGTTTATTTATTTAAATAATTAAAAAGAAGAGACACCTATCCAAAGAAGATTGTTGAAGAGTGTTCACTGACCCACTAGGAGGAATGAGAAACTATGAAGGTCAAATGACAAGTGGCAGCACTAGCATTTCACTTTCTAGGTATTGCAAGATGCAAAATCCCTAAAATTGTGGTCATGTTCCCTGAGAAAAGGAACTGAACAGGTGGCTCATTTAATTACAAAACTGACCCAAATACCTAGATAATATTATAAATACCATTGAATTGAGTAGCACACATTTACAGTAGACTAAAACTAAACATTGTATCACATTATAAGCTCCCTTTGGACTCCATGGTCCGAGGTAGTTTTCTTTTTTTTAAAAACAACCAACTGTAGAATGCCATAGGGCCGAACCACCAGAGGGTTATATTTTTCATAAGAAAATGTAGGAATGACTCTAATCCATGAGGGTGTGGCCCAACCTCAGAGCCGCAAGTCACATATCCACAAAGAGCAAGTAATGTAGGGTATCAGGTCTTACTAGGACCAGATACCACCTCCACGGAATATGCTCCTTTCCAAGGGCAACATCCACAGCCAGAAACTCTTGCAAACAATTAACGCAGAGGTGAAACAATAGTTTTAAAAGTTCTCACAAAAAAATGAATAACATTAAATGAAACCATAGGAGACTTAACTTCCTGGTTCGACGATGGTGACGAAGGGCTTGCAAATATTCCATAGTTTAACACTAAGAAACAAGAATGGCTGGTCGAAAATCCAACCCAAGACTATGGTTGGTGCACTCATAAAGTTTGGGTGTATTGTAAGCTGGGGAAAGGCTAAGATCCTGAAGGCCAACGCCAAGAGCCGGAAGGCCAAGAGCCTTGGCTCTTCCACAACAAAAAAGCAAAACAACACAGCAAAAAGGCAATAAATGTAGTTTTCAAGATGAATTAAACCCTTAGGGTTTATGAAATGACGCAAGTGCTTTTTAGCTGGAGACCGTGGTCCATCACGTGGCCCTCTTAAATGCCACTTGGTGTTTATTAATTCAAACCCAAACTCTGTAGTTTCAAACCCATTGAAATGCACCATGGATGCCATAGTATATATTTTCTTAATGCTTGTTTTATTTGGTAGGAGAAACCTTGTATAGTTAAGCGCTTTGATTCTTTGACTTAGGGATAGTTTGTCTTTCCTTTAAGCTTAGTTAGGGCCTTTTTTTACCTTTAGCTAGGATTTTTTGTGTGTTATTACCACAAGGAAATATCTCAATTGGTATAACCTGCAAAAAGAATACATAGTGGTTTTGCATTAGCTAGAGAGCTAAGTAAGACATGTAAACCCATCCTCCTAGCACCTTAATAGGGTTAACTATTATTCAAGAAAAAACATAACCAACGAGCACACCAACTATAACTGACAATAAATAATTATGACTTTCCTTTCACAACTTGACAACAAGTAAAATAACTCATTATAACGGCAAATTGCACTGTAAAGGTTGTCGTAACTAATTAGTCATGTTCAACATTTAAAGCACTAACTCAAGCTAAATAATATAAGAAGGGGTTAATACGGATTGTGTACTTTATGAATCTACAGTTAGACCTTTAATAAATTTTATTTTATTTTATGAATTTTAGAGATGTTACATGTGGTATCAGAGCGAGTTTCCAAACACTAGGCTTGAAGATTGGCTCAACTCGTAGACAAAACAAGAAAACAAAAATATCGATCATGTTTTAAAACTATTTATGTATAGAAATATAAGCTGTGATTTTGTTGGAAATGGAAGGAGTAGAAGCATCTGCACAAGATGGATCCCATCATAATAATCCAGATAACATATATGTGGAATTAAATAATAGACCATTAGAACTGCTGCAAACTGTAAAAGATTTAAGAGTTGAATTACAAAATGTAAAGGAAGATAATGAAAGAATCTTGAGAACTCAGGAAGAACTAAATCAAATATTACTAGATAAAATACACGACGGAGGAAAGGATAAAAGAAAGGAGCATGAAACTAAATATGGAACAATAGTAGGACTAATAGAGCTCTCCTAAATTATTGTGGAAAAATCACTTATAATCTTAAAGCACAAAGAATGAGCAAATCTTCATCACCCCAACACCACAATTAGCATATCAAATATTTTGAGTTTTAAGATGATAGGTAAGAACAATACAAAGGAGGTTTACAATAAAATAGGGGTAGGGTATTCGATGCATGAAAACATCCATCAAATCCAATGAATAAAATATACATTGAACCAAAAGGAATTTAGTACCGTAATACACTATTTGTCTGACAAGACATGGAAGCACTAAAACCACATCACATGAAATCCACAAGATTATCAAGTCACTATATAAAAAACCCGAACCTAGCGAAGATTACACTAATTTCAGATGCAAGATTTTATTGATAACACTAAAAAATTTAGAGAAAGATGGATCTAGGAAATCATGGGATTAATAAGATGATACTTAATAGAGAGAGTCACGAACTGATACAATTGAGGGTGAATCTAAAAGATCTCCAATATACAACTCATGTTGCTAAAAATCCTTTCAATCTGAAATATGTTGACCTTTGTAAATGTGAAACATGTCCCCTTTATAGCCTACCAAGAGATAAATGATTTGTGTGCTCAATACCTTCTAGCTATCAAAACTCTAATGTGGATTATTGTCTATATCATCTATAACTTCTTGATCCTTTTGATGGCTTCCAAAACTATACAATATTGCAACATTGATCCCTTGAATTGTTCTTATCTGTACCTCATGCTTTAGGAAAGCAAGTCAACTATACTTACTCTAGTCATCTCTTATAGGAAGCCTCAAGCCTCCTTGATACCCCTCCTTGCATTAATGGTGGATCATTCATGACCACTAGAAAAGGTATCCACCCTTCTCCCTTGATTTTAATGAGAGTCATTTTGCTCCACCAATTGGAAAATCAACCCATTGGTATAAATCAATTATGGCCTTCTTTTGTGCCTAATTACCTTAATCTTGGCATGGAGATGCATTCCACGTGCATTGTGGAAATGAAGGCTTTGATATTTATATTCATGGGTGTTTAAGTATATTGTTGATGCATTGTGCAAATTATACTCCCCTTAGGGCTTACATCATGGCCTTTCTTGACTTGTGGTTTGACATATAACTTGCTAGATGCATGGAAGTATAGCCCATTTCCATGAGTAGAGGTTAGTCTAGGAAAAACCCAATAATTTTACAACACATGACATCAATTTCCTCTGATTTGAGTTAGAGGGACATGTGGCAATCTTTGATTGGCTACCAAAAGGATGACTGGGTTGGGCCTAGTCCATATGCTAGGAAGTGCCTTCTCCATTGGGATATGGAATCATTCTACTACTTGAAACCATTAAATTCATGATGTTTGACACCTCCACTGCATAATTATGTTGTCATTTGCATCTACAAAATTTTAAAACTACAACTTGAAAAACTTCAATAGAAATGAAAAGCTAAACTCTAAAATGGTAATTTACAATGATTACAAAACCACTAGGGTTTTTAATACTACATAAAATGATTCAAATAGCTCCCATTTATGGGAACCTAAAAATTTCTTCATCCAAATTATTAAGGAAGAAGACATTATTTCCATTAAATGGTATGATAAGGAATGGGTTGAACCACAATTTCTAAAACTTTTCATGTTTATTTCAATATTTCCTCCCAGCATCCCACCTCAATGCTAAATCACCTGGTGCAAAATTTTTTTCTTTAGCCTTTTTGTCAAAAAAAACCTTCATCTTATCTTGGCACACCTAGTGTTGGTCATCCACTTGATATTTGGATTGGTTGACTTCAATTAACTAATTTATTCTCTTTTGAAGGTCATTTGCCTCTTCATTAATATCCCGCGATAATTTCATGAATGGGAGGTCAAGTTGGGAGAAGTACATTAGTACCTTACACAAATTGAAATGGAGACATCCCCATTGACTTTTTAGTGCTCATCTATCAGTGATGAAAACTCAAATTATTGCTCTATAATGTGTCTCTCTTATATACTATCAACAAACATGTGTTCTTGGAAAGCATGAATCCTTTTAGAACTGAAAGGTTGTAATTTAAGGATATCAATGTCTTATCATGCCCACAAAAATCAAATAAGCTAATTGGTAAGAATTCTTTAGCATTAATTTAGACTCTAAAGTGGTATATTGCAACAGTAGGTACCTATGAGCTTGTATAATTATTATTTTTCTTCTTCAGTATAGTGTATTAGCCTAGTATAATTTTGTTTCATGGAGTAGTAACAAAATACATTTTCATATATTCAATGCATGTATTATCTTCTATTGTAATACACTTAGTGCATTGAATGTGATGTTCTTTAGCTATGCCAAATTGTACAAAAGGATAAATATGCACTTAGGGATATTAGAATTTTATTATAATCTAGTGGCCCATAAGAAATAATTTAAGTAAACAAGAAAAAAGATTTTTTTTTTCTAGCAAAAAAGGAAATGATTTATATAAATATTTGAAAAGTTTGTACGTAGGTCTGATTCGATCGAAAAGAGAACCTTATAATCCAAAATGGATAGTCCAAACAAAAAGACAGACACTGGTAATCACATGGAAAATTCCACTAATAGTCATCGACGATTCCAACCATAAATGGAAAATGGGAAAAGAGTCGGACTGCTCCCAACTAAAAACACAGGACCACCGAAGAACCAACTAATCAAAGGAAACCAAATGATCCCTAACAGCCACCAGGCCGACCTTCGACCATCTTTCAAAAAAGATGAAGCCAACATCCTCCCGCAAAGCCAACTTGGATAAAGCATCCGCTTGAACGTTTTGCTCTATGTATATATGAGTAAAGGATAATTCATGGAATGAGACTATCAAATCCTTTACTTGATTCAGCCATGGATCCAGTAGTAGGATAAGAATACTATGCAATCCCACAACCCAGCCGATTATAATCTTAGAGTCACTGAAAATATCACTAATACATTTGAGCAAATTTGCGATGATTTTTCGTTGCTATTTCCACGTTTCGTCGTCTCAATTGTAAAAATAATGGCCATGATGTTTCGTGGCACTTATTTAGTCTCTATAACGACGAATTTGATAAGACATCGATATAGAGACGAAAAATGGATGCCACATGTCTTTTATATGGTGGCCTTGAAATTGATTTTTTTGAATTCATTTTCTACATTTCGTCACTCTATCGACAAAATGATCGTCCCTATAACGACGGAAATATGGCCAAAAACTGCCAGGATAAATTTCGGTTCCACGAAAAAATGTGGAACAGTTTTGACGAACGTTTCTTGCTCTATCGATGAATTCTAGAACTTGAACATAAATTTCTTCCACGCAAAACCGTGGGAAACCAATCTCTATTGACAAAATCTGCAAGTTGAACGGTAATTTTTCCACGAAACTGTGTCGCTATAGTGATGGTATTTGTGGAAAGCCACCTGGGGTTTCAACGGTTTTGTAATTCCCATGATGAATGTTCGACGATATTGCGATGAAACCTCGAGGTTTAAAAAAATCAAAAAACTGTGGAAAGGCACGTTCCTTTCCACAGTTTTGGATATTTAATAAGTTCTTGTGATTGATGTGTAGTATCACAGACCTTTTAATTCTATTTTAGACCAAATTTAATCAGCGCTACAGAGCAGATTTCCAGAAGGTAATTCTGAGCCACAAACTGGGGAAAACCTCCCATGCAATTTGATGTTTTAGGGATGAGTTTAATACATGTAAATGACAGAAATTTTCAGATCTTATAAAACAGAAAATGAAAGATGAATTAAGATTTAAAATGGAATAAAAGCTGTGATTAGTGCCTAACAAATCAAAGTTAGGAATATGGGGTCAATTGAGGATCTCATGAAGGATTTAGTGATTAAAGAGTAGATAGGTTTGAATGGTTCAAACCCAATCTACTCATTAATAACTAGATCCACTTCATAAATCTTCAATAGGAAAATCCTAAGGTAGACATTAGATATTTGTCAAACAAGAGCCACGAGGTGGCAATGTCACTGCAATTCCTAAAAATTGATACTACAAGACAAATTCTATAGAATGGAAATATACCTCTGTTTCAACCCCAACAAAGCATCCCATGCCAAACCAAGAAATCTATCATAATACACTTGTAATATAACTACAAATGGTAGCTTCAGAGATGGAGGATAAAGGATAATTGCTCTTACTAGGTTTTAATACTCAAGACTCCTCTTCCCCATGAGAAGGTTGGAAGAATCTTGGATGATAGGAAAATCACCTCCATTACCACCCAAAAAAGGCTTCTCATGCAATATTTTGGTTTGGTAGAAAATAAACGGGAACAAAAAATTACAAGCTTTTGGTAGAAAATGAAAAATAAAACACGATTTTGAATAGTAATTTAAAGAAATAATGAAGAAATGGAGCCAAAAGTTGAAAACAAACAGTTCTGATAGAGGGAAAGTGGTTAAAACAGAGGTGGGAAATGCATAGAGAGAACATAAGAGTGCTAAAAGTAGGGAATGGTACAACAATAACACAACAAAGACAGTTAAGTCTGATATTCTTATGTTTCTATACAAAAATTGGATAGGAAGCATGATGAAGAGGCTAGAAATGAAAATAGGAAAGTTATATTATACGACAGGTACAAGCAAGTCATATAAAATATTAATGCCTATGGAGAATGTAGGCAATGCAAGAACCCTTACCTTATCAATCTCCTTTCGCCAGGTCCATTGGCCCATACCATTTGCAAAGAGTTTTCCTAATAAACAGAAAACCACTGTGTTGGATGGAAATTAAATTTATAAATTAAATAAATAATCCATTCCTAGACCTATACACAAGTGGTCATTTTGCTAGGCATGGAAAATANCGAGCATACAATTAAATCAGCTAATGATGTCTGTAAAGTGTGTTCTTGGGGTAATTCCACCAAGAGTTGTGGTTCTGGAGTCACATTCCACGTGTCCTGCGAAGGAAATCAACAATCAATCTATCCAACAAACATTTTCCACCAAAATATCAACTCGCATTGAAATGCTATATTACAATACCATTGCCTCACTGATGTGGAAACTTGTGTTTGTATTTGACAATATTTATTTAACCATTGTATTAAAACGAAAACAACACACAAATTTTAAAGTTTACGACATAAATGTATTAAATACACATATAAATAGGTTTTTATTGGAAATGTGTGGACACTGTTAATACCACCATCCTGTCAAATAATATAAAACAAAAAATAGAGGAAAGAGTCATGTTGTCTTACTATATGAATAAAATGTCACTAAATACTCTAGATAAATCTTTGTTATCTATGAAATTTTAACTTTCCAGTAGATAATAGGCCGCACAGGTGTGGCTCATTGGTGGTTCAGTTGTTATGAAGTCACTTGTTGTAAATTGGAGGTCACGAGATCAAATCCCACCTAGGTTTACCTATGTCCCATGTCTTGCGGCGGGTGTAGGGAACCTAGGGGTATAGTGGTAGTGGGAATGGATCCCTGGACTTCGTGTCACACGAGTACCAACCCAGCTCCAGTTGTCGATTCCCCTAGTTACTAAAAAAAAAACTTTCTAGTAAAGAATATTTAGATATGGAAATATTTGATCTAACATAATGCACTTTGAGGAGCTCATGGAATGCTTTTGTAGCACACATATAAATACATTTTTGTTGACTTATAAAAAAACTAAAGAAACAGTTTAGGGGAGGAAGTTCATGGATGAACTTGTAGATATACGAGCATGGTATTGTTGTGAGAATCATTGCATATGATGTTTCCATCGTTATTCATTCTCCCATTGCATATTCCACATATACTTTGGGACCCCAGTGGATCTTTCTTGACCCCTTTTCTATTATTTATTTCTCAGCTTTTCTCCTAACAGTCCTTACAAACTCGGTGACCAACATCCTCCAACTGCAGAGTTAAATTCAAACCATTAAGAAGAAAAACTCTAAACATGAATTTGTTCTCCGTGGGTTCACGCTTGGGTTTCTTTGTAGGAAGCACTCTAAGGTATCCCTCATTGCTGCTTCTTTTCCTCTTGGTAGAATATTCTTCCATCTTGGACATAAGAAACGAAAAACCATAGAGGGAATATTGTGTTCTTCTATCTCAATGCTTTCCTACACTTAGAATTTTCAAGAATTGACTCATGGCACGGGATTTCATTAGTTTACACAAAGAATGCTATGGTTGGGGTTGATGTCTCACTAATTACTCAAAGCAAATGCATGTACAACTCAAGACAAGCTATGGCATTCCATAACTGCTACAAATCTCCACTCAGTATCCTCAAAACCACTATGAGCAAACAAAAACAGTTTGCTATAGAACATTCAGGTTTCAAACTCCAAAAAGTTTCCATTATCAAAGAAAAACTAACAACCGTACTCAGGGTTTAATTGAATTGTAGTACATCCAACTAACATCTATGACGTCTGATACACCACCATCACTGGAGGAGCTGCTATCAAAACCTACGTCACTGAAATATAGCCCAATCAACAATCAAATAAATAATATTAAAATAATTCTATTTAATACAAAATTTTAGGGGAGGAAGTTCAGGGATGAACTTGTAGAGATATGAGCATGGGATTCTTGTGAGAATCATTGCATATGATGTTCCCATCTTTATTCATTCTCCCATTGCATCTTCCACATAGACTTGGGGACCCCAGTGGATCTTTCTTGACCCCTTTTCTATTATTTATTTCTCATCTTTTCTCCTAACAGTCCTTACAAACTCGATAACCGACATCTTTTCAATGGCATCCTCCAACTGTAGAGTTAAATTCAAACCATTAAGAAGCAAAACCATGAACATGAATTTGTTCTCCTCAGGTTCAGGATTGGGTTTCTTCTTAGGAAGCACTCCAAGGTAGCCCTCATTTCTACTTCTTTTCCTCCTGGTAGAATATTCTGCCATCTTGGACACAAGAAACGACAAACTACAGAGGGAATATTGTGTTCTTCTATCGCAACTCTTGCCTACACTTAGAATTGGAAAGAATTGATGCATGCAATGGGATTTCGTTATTTTATATAGAGAATTCTATGGCTGGGGTCGATGTCTCACTAATTACTCAAAGAAACTATGCATGTACAACTCAAGACAAGCTTTGTCTTTCCACAATTGCTACAAAGCTCTGCTCAGTAGCCTCAAAACCACTCTGAGAAAACAAAAATAGTTTTCTATAGAAAATTTGTCCTTCAAACTCCAAAAAGTTGCCATTATCAAAGAAAAAATAACAACCCTACTTAGGGTTTAATTGAATTGCAGTACATTCAACTGCCACCTATGACGTCTGATACACTGCCAACGCTGGAGGAGCCGATATCAAAACCTACATCACTAAAATATAGCTCAATCAACAATAAAATAAATAATTGAAGATGATATCCATTGACCAAGCATAAAGTATTAAATACATCCAAGCAACCATCCATAAGCATCAAATAAGAGTACTAAACAATAGTATAAGAATTCTCTTCACAACTTCTGCTTGTTTTTTACCACAATTAGATATTTCGGTTGGTTGTTATGAAGGAATTTATATTAGTAATCCACTGCATTTGAGATGTATGAATTTGTAGGCATATCTGTGTATGCTAACCTCTTATGGTTCACTTGATAGAAGAGGTGGAGGTGGAGCTTATGGAAACTAAAAAAAATAAGGATGGTGGAAACACACTTGATCCTTTTGCAGATGCAGCAATCAATAATGGAACCAAAATGATAAGGACCTTCTGATAAATTTAGAAATGGAGAAAGCTTTTATCAATCTCCCAATATTGAGTTCTATTTCCAGCAGAGTCATTTTTTTAGAAGCAACTTGTGCCTTATCCCAATCCTTTACTTCAATTTTCAACTTGCTAAGTTTTTCCGTTAGAAAATACAAAGGAAACAGAGACCATCGGTAGTCATCAACATTCCACACCTTATTAATTCTTTAAATCCCACCACCTTCAACCACCCTTGATTAAATTTGAAAGGTCTCCTTGGACACGTTCCACTTTGATGGTCTGAGAATCTCATTATGTCAACCCATGATATGTTTTTAACCAATTTCTCCAACAAGGACTCACTAACCGGGAATCTGTCCATTATTTTAGCCACCTTTCCAAACCAATCCATCCTTTGCACCATGTTGGATCCACAGGGGCTAGCACCACATCCACTAAATTTGTAGCACCCATCATCTCCACAAATTAATAGTCACTCAATGGATCCATTTTTTTTCCACCCCTAGATCTCACATGCATACCAGGTGAAGTTCAAATCACCCTTGATCACTAGATTAGGAAGATCAAATGTACCATCTTCTACTAATCGGTCCCAAAATATCTCTTTTGAGACATATGGCCCATAGACATTGAGTAGGTTTACTTCCTCAGGAAAATCCATAATGTATCCAAATAATAGTATCCCTGCTGACACATCAAAATATTTTAGTTTTGCTTTGCTAGGATCCCATGTCACCAAAAATCCCCCCAACAATCCTAAGGCATCCATAGATGCCACTTCCCAATCTTATTTAATTTTAAGAAAAAAAGCACAGGCTTGTTTTGATGAAACCATCATTTATTGTAGAAAAATCACATCTGGTTTATTCTTATCCATAATCCTCTGAAGGGTAAGTTTCTTTTGGAGGCCACGCACTCCACGAATGTTAATGGATGTATATATCATTTACAAACTCTGGCAAAGGAATTTTATGCCTCTAAGCACCCTGGAGTTAACATAATTTTTGGAAGAGGAATAAGCCTTTTTTATTTTCGGCACCAAAATTTCAGGACTCTTCTTTCCTTTCCTCGCACTACGAGTCTTTATTGGAGAAAAATAAGTTTTTAATCCCCCCTGAATGGCCCCCCTAGTGGAAGGAAGATGTGAAGCTTTCGACAGGCAGTTCAATGGAGGAAATCCATCCATAGGAGGATCTGGCATAGGGATAGGGATCCCCCTAATGCTAGGCCCCGAGAATATTTTGAGCGAATGATTTTTAAGTAAATCCTTTGTGGGCATGTGGAATTCAGCTACACTCAGCCGCCCCATGGATAATGAAGAAGGCGATTGGGAGGGCTCCTCAACATCAACAATACCGATACTAACCTTGGTATCTAGGACACCCATCCCAACAACAACATTTTGTTTGCAGAACAATCCCACATGGGTCTCGATTCCCCCCCACTGGAATCAATAGGCCCCAAGGAAATGCCTCCATCTACCACCTTTTTATCTAGGAACGAGTCAGGTGATGTGTTCGGTAAGCACTCATTACTGACAGAACCAATAAATGGCATCATCAAATCAAACACCCCTCTGTAGAAGAAGGAGTTACCAGCTAATGCTAACTCCCCAACTGCATTGACCCTTTTCCTCCAATGATCTTACAAAATCACTATCTTTTGCATTTAAAGTTGTCACAAATGTTGGATTAGGTAAGTGCATCTTACTGATGAAAGGCTCATCAGTCAATAGCACTGAATCAGAAGGAAGCATTGGTTGAAGCCAAGAATCCATAATATCCAGATTATCTACCCCCAAGTCATCACTCGTCCATGCTTCAACATTCGATGACCCTCGATCATAGTCAGATTCAGATGAGCTACATTATTTCCATAGATGACTGATCTCCCGACACTTTGAGCATCTGAACGAGATGCCCCAAATGTCAAGGATTTGAGAGAAAGTATGATCCCACCAATCAATGACCACCTTCTCCCAAAATCCTTTATTCATGTCTATTTCCACCATAATCTTACCAACCCGCCTGTTAATGCCATGCAGCAACCCATCATCCAGATGGATAAAGTGACCCAAATGGTTCCCAATTGCCATTAAAGCTACATGGTTCCAGAAATAGATTGGGAGAACCGACAATAGTACCCATATGTGTCTGAATCTTAGCCTCTCTATTGCTGGATCAAACCCATAACGCCATCTACGAAGCATCAATCTTCCTTTACCTCGTATCCACGTAGAATCAAGCACAAAGGTGGTATGTTCTTCCATTCTAAAAATGAAAGCCATGTGGTTGATCATTATTCTTTAACCCCTTGAACCCTGCCAAATCTAGTCCCTTATCTACCAATACCATCTTTGATTCTTATTCCACTAATTTCTACAATACACATTTTGGAGGGTTATCTTGACCCCCTGACCCTACCTCCCAGCATGGGCCGAAAACGTGGTGACACCATCCATACAACCCCATCGCCTGGTTAATTTGATGAGGTGTGAGAAAAATATCTAGTTTTTGGTATTCAAGGAAGACCATCACCCTTAGGTTTGACTAACAGATAAACCAACACCCATCACAATAGTCATGCCACAACTTTTCATATCGTTGGCACCATTTCCAGTACCAAAAACCCCATAGAGTTTCCAGCTTTGTTGCCCTTTATAAAACTTGTCCAACCCGCATCCCCACAAATCCCCATAGATTTAGTTCACCATTTCTTTAGTTTTTAATATTTTTCTTTTTATTAATTAATTAGTTTTTTTAAATTTATATTATTTTTTTTTTCAGTTTTTTTTTTCTATTTATTCTTTTGTGGCTACTTATATTTTATTTTATTTTTCTATTGTTTAACTTATTTTCTTCTCTAATTATTTGGTAATTATCTCATATGATTCATGAGGTTTTGTTTTTTTGTTTTTATATGATTTTTTGTTATAGGTTTATTTTAATCAAAAAGCTCTTTATTTTTATAGTTTCATGTAATATTATTATATGAAATGGTAGCTTTTGTTTTGGCTAAGATTTAATTAATTTTGGAAGTTTTCTATCATTTAGATGATTTATTTTTTAACATAATGGAATCTGAAATGTTTAACAACACAAAATATATTGGTGCAAATTATAATTACATTTAAATATTGTAAATTAATTTCTCTTAAAAAAATTCCTTTTTATGTTAAAAAAACTTATATCTTCTATTAAATATAGAAAACAAAGTCCATTATTTACTAAAATCCACAAACTAAATGCTAAGAAACAAAGAAACAAAGCTAGCAAAGCGAACCAACCAAAATCCAATCCCAAATACATAATAGTTTATGTTGAAAAACCCTACTCAACTATTCTGTTGAAATGCCCTGCTGTGTAAAAGTTGAAAATAAACACACACACAAGAACCAACAAAAAATCCAATCCCAAATGCATAAACTCTTCTCTTAACGGACATTTTACAACACAAAAAATATTTGAAAAAAAAATCTCCAATAGTTGCCAAAAATCATTGCTTGACGCATCAAATTGACAGGCTACCTAGCTAAGATCAAATCCTGCATCAACACTGATTGCATAGAGCAGCTTAGTCCGCATAACTATTTTGCTACTGAAGGGAGGCAGCTTAAGAAGATTCAGACATGTTGCTGTAGTTGGAAAGCGGTCAAGAGCTTCATCATGAGCAGTTCTTCGAATACAGAATGGAGGATCCAAGTATCTGAAACCAAGTAATGTACCTCGAGAACACCCAGTAACAAATTTCAAAAACTTCTTTTGCTGCTCTACATTGAATTCCTTGATAACCTCCCACAACATCTCTATGACAAGATGTTCCCGATCATAACCTCCAGAGTAATCAACAATTGAGCCCAAGTCATCAACATCTATACCCTGACCCTCTTGTGTTGAGCCTAATATAAGAAGTTGAAGCTCATGTTTGTTAAACATGTTTAACCAATCAGACGGTATCAACTGTTGCAATCCTCGCAAAAATGAAGAGCTTTGATTATTTATTTGATTATTCAAGCGGTGGTTTGTGAAAAGATGAATGAAGCTCATAACATTTTCATTAGTTACTTGCATATCCTTTCCACTTGGCGGAATTTCCTCTTCCTTTTGTTCACCATACTCATTATTCCCACATACAAAATAGAGGCCTAGTTGGGAAACATCACCATCATAATTCTTTAGGAACTTAAGACTCCGGTACAACTCAGGATCCAAAGAAGGAAAATCATGAAAACAGTTATGTTTTTGTTTGAGCTTAGTTAAAAAGAATGTGGCAAATGGTATGTCAACTAAAATCCCTTCAAACATAGCCATTCCAAGAATTTTACCAAAAAACTCAAAATATTGGAGATGTTGGGATGTATTGTTGCAAATAAAGGATTTGGATATAGTAGATGATCATCAGTTTCCTTGAAAAATCCATACTGCATATCAAAGGTTGTTTTTATTATCTTCTCCATAAAATCTTTAAACATACCACCCCCATCAATACCAGCTTCTTCAACTCCAAATTCATTCACAAATGTTACATGAATTATGCCCCTAAGTTTCTCTCTTGTCAATGCATTTAGTTCCCTGTAGGCATCCTCAATAATATGGTTTCTCCTTATCGTGATTCTGTGTTGTTCAGAAGGACCTATGTGTCTGTTCCTGTATTGTCGTGTGGCCAAGTCTAATAGTGAAATACAAATTTTAACCCTGCTTGTAAATGGCACTAAGAATTCTGCTCGTTTCAGTAGCTCAAGGGAAATTGGATTTTCATTTTTAGCCTTCATATAGAAAAATATTCCCTCAATTGCATCACAAGCATGAAAATCATCTGGTGATGTAAATTCTTTCCTACAATTCCAATCTTGCAACTCTTCCAAGATTTCAGCTACTAACATGCTTAATCTCTCTCCTTGTAACTGAATTCTTTTTTTTCTTGAAACAGACTGGACAAAGTTCTCATCGTTTTCAGAAATCTTAGAGGGAATCACCCATAGCAGCTCCCACAATGTCTCTTTCAAAATGCTAACTAGCTCCTTAACATCTTGTAATGAAAGTGGCTTCTGTTGCTCATAGAATTCCTCATTATCAGTTATCATCAACATTTGCCTATACAATGGACAGAAAGCAAAAAGACACAACAACCAATCAAAAGAAAGAGCATCCCCATGTTGCACAGAAAATGATATCAAAGCCTTGGTAGATGGCAACTTTTGGCTCAAGTGACACCGTTTGATGTACTGCCAAAGAGTAGGAACAAGTTCAGTTGTATATGCCAATCCAGTCATGACATTCTCAAGGGGTAACATTGTGATAGAAACATGCAAAAATCTGCAAACTGCAGTAACAACTGCTGCTTCTGTACTAGATGGCTCCTCATTGGAATTAGTACATTCACTAAAACCTGACATGTCTCCATTTAGAAATCTCACAAGTAGTTTCAGAAAATGTATGTCAATTGCACTAAGAATTTGCTTCTCTAAATCCTTGCTCAGTATTATCTGATCCTCATGCTCATCCTCTTCCATATCATTATCATATTCTTTTGCAGTTGAAGGCTTAAAATTATGGGGTATCTCCTCCAAAAGATAACTTGTGATATTTGCAAATTTCATGGCTGTCTGCAAAGTACAATTTGGACTAGATAAAGCAAACCTAGCAATTTCCAGAACATTACCTAGCAAGCAAGCATGACTAGGAATTTGTGGAGTTGTATCTGCAGGAAGAAGATTGAGACTTGGCAAAACAGTTGCTATCTGTTGAATATAACAAGGGCAGAG
The DNA here is from genome assembly GCA_001517045.1 of Pseudotsuga menziesii. Taxonomy (NCBI): domain Eukaryota; kingdom Viridiplantae; phylum Streptophyta; class Pinopsida; order Pinales; family Pinaceae; genus Pseudotsuga; species Pseudotsuga menziesii. The sequence goes on from LPNX011109716.1 coordinate 134,439, forward strand.
ACCTTGACTCATTACAACCTGCTTCAGTTTTGGGAATTGCTTCCATAGAAAAGGAATGGACAAAATTTGTGCTGGAAAACTCAAGTGCATATTGTAACCACTATAGACCAACTTATGAGTACTATTGGAAGCAAGTCTTGTAAGTAAACACTCTAGTTCATTTCCAGCGATAATGGTTTGAATGCCCTGCAGGGTGAGGGTCATCTCGCGGAAATGTCGAAATATATATCTCTGCAAAATATAGTCCATAGTGTTTCCAGCCCAGGGAAGGTTAGAATCTATTAAACTTATTACTGGCTGTAACAACAACAACCCTGGTGAATCAGCAGATTTCCCTGATGGTCTTAAAAGCTCATACTTTAGTTGCGCCATGTTTTGATGCAAAGCCTATAGACAAAAAAGGGAAAAACATTTTACTCTGTATTGTATGATGGATTGATCAGAAGAACAATGATAATCTCCATTTGTAAATATGTCTAGGACATTATCAGAAACTTGGACAGATTGATGAATTAATTTACAGGCTTGCACAAGACGAAGAATATCCCCATGGTCATTTGCACTAAAGAAAAACAAAAATTGGTGGAGATATTTTGAAGTGGGTTTGAATGCATTCAATTTATCCTTTCCACCATTTTCACCAAAACTAAGGCAAAACTCTTTCCGTATCACTAACTTGGCAGCTAAAGCTTCCCTTGCTCGTCTAAAACATTTCTCAATTACTAAAGCACTCAAAGTATGCTGACGGAGCCTCTGGTGCTGTTCGCGAGCAAGCTTAGTCTGTTGCAAATATCTCTGCCTCTCGCTCTCTTTGGAGATCCGCCCACCCAAATCCACCTTTTTTTGACGAGATGGTTCACCAGAGAAAAACATTTTATTCTTCCTCGGCCTAAAGAAACTCAATATCTTTCCCATGAAGTTTTAACGAGTCCGGAAAAGTCAACTTGCGGCTTCCTTACTGTTTTTAATGAGCTCGAAGGATAGCAGAAAGAATTCTCTAAATGTGAGGAGACGAGTGTCATAGGTAGGTGAAACTAGTTCCACGTGAAAAGAACAAACCTATGCATAATGCAAGGAACACGAGCAGGATAAAGAAACTCAGGGAACCTCTCCTCAAGGTAAAAGGTGTCAAGTTGCAAAGGAAAAATTATACAAGGCTAAGTGATGATGAGAACAAAGATGAGGGCTTATACAACGAGCTAAAAGCATGGAAGTCGGAATCAGGCTCAAAAGCGCGAGCAGGATACATGTAAATACAATTACAACTTGAACAACAAGGCGAGGCCAGTAAATAGTTGTGAATCCAACTAAAAATCTTGTCTCCAAGAGACAACAACATCAGAATCACATTTAGAAGAAAATATCCGATGCAGGTCACTTTAGTAGAAACACATGCAACTTTGCTATCTTCTACAAAAGGGAAAGTCAAGGCAGAATCGACCAAAGAATATTCTATAGCACAAAGGCTCAAGGGTTTATAATCAGTAAGATCAACCTCAGAAGGAGAGCAAAAATCAACAAGGGAGATAGAGTCTCCAGGAACAAACTCAGTATCACAAGAGTTGAAAAATTCATAAGAACAATCAAACTCATCAGGATCACTAACTTGCTGATCAAAGGGAGAGTTTTAAGACTCAACAAGACCAATAGAAGGATATCGATCAATAGAAATATCAGGATTATTAAGCAATTCATGGTTAGACTTAGTCACAACTGAATTGGCATCCAAAAGAAGGTCAGACTGTATCAAAGAATCTAGGAAGACTTCATCCGAAGGAAGGAGATCATCCGAGATATGACACATGTCTAAACTTTCAAATGGATTGATAGAGTGGAGAGCAGGCTCCATGATATTTATAAGATGACTCACCTAGTCAACTACTGGGACCAAGTCCTGAGAAGGTAAGCATGAAAACAGAGGCTGCTTCTCAGTAGCAATTGAATGCAAAGGACATGAGGGCACATAGCTCACTGGTGGTGGGGTAGTGTATATAGAAACACTAGGAATCAATAAAGGAAAGACCTAGTCTCTAGTTGCTTCAGGAGACAGATTAAGAAAATCGGACTAATCAATAGTTACAATTTCTTTACCATGATTAAAGTACATCACACAAAATAATGCTGACACCACAACTTGCATGGCATAGACATAATCACGTTCAAGGAGCATATTGAAGTCCAAGGGGTCTTCTATCACCATGAAGTCAACTAAGACGGTCTTCCCACCCAAAGTAATAGGTGTTTGAGTGAGAATTCCCAAGGCTATACTAGTTCTTCTATCAAACGTTAGTAACTGACTAGCAATCAACACAAGGATGGGAGATACCATGCCTTGCCAAGCATGAGTAGAAAAGATACTAACTGAGGCTCCTTCATCAACAATACAACAAGCAATCATGTATGGTTCAACTTTAACCTTTATCTGGAAAGTTGCATTAGAAGGAAGGTGTTGCTCAACTAGGCTATCCCAATCAAAGGAAGCAATCTGAGAGCTTGGTGGGGGTTCATCCGAAGTGAGTTCAATGCCCCCTTGTTCAGTAATTTTTGAACTGGAAGTGAATAAAATGTGACTAGTAGACACTTCACTCTCCAAAGGAAGAGTGGTATTGATCGATAATGGAATTGATTCAACCGCTTCATGAAAGCCACTCTTCGAAGGGAGAGCGGGATTGACCAAATATGGCATTGGTTCAATCATGTCAGGATCACTCTTCGAATGAAGAATGGGGTCGACCAAAAATGAGATTGGATCGACCGCTTGATCAACCAAAGGTTGAGTAGGTTATTGAGAAACTATAGGATTTTTATGAGAAGGAAATTCTTGAGTCTCGGACCACACTCTTCGCACCTCTGCGATAGAAGGGAACTGGTGAGTAAGATGATCTCCCTCACATAGATCACAAAGGAACTTAATTTTGCACTTCGAACGACCAATTTTTTCAACGGTGCCAACATGACTATCAGTGGATGACTGTTTACTCTCAGCATGACCTAGAAAGGCTGAGAGTTTTCCCCCAACATGACCATCAGAGGCTGCATGACTGGGTCCAACTTGACTAAGAGAGGCTGGTTGTTGAGAAACTCCATAATGTTAAAAAACGGGAGGACTATGAATCCAAACTCTTCGCACCTCTGAGATGGAAGGGCATTTATAAGTAAGGTGGTCTCCCTCACAAAGCTTACAACGAAGCTTGGGATTTTGTTTTGAACAGATTCAACATGAAGTGCAGTGGTTGACTGTTTGTCCTCAACATGAACAATAGAGGTTGAGAGACTACCCCTAGTGTAACCTACAGAGGCTGAGAGACTGGGTCCAACATGACCTACAGAGGTTAGACGGGTAGGATCAACATGCTTTGCAGCAGTTGAGTGTGTGTCCCCAACATGACCTTTAGAGGTTGGGTGGATGGATCCAACATGACCTGCAGAGGTTGGATGGGGAGGTTCAACTTGAACATCAGAGGTTGAACGGGTGTCCTTAGCATGAACTGCAGAGGCTGGGTGACTAGATCCAACATGAATTGGAAAGGTTGGCAGGATCCCACCAACATGATCAACATAGGTTGGATGGTGAAGATCCACTTGACTTCCAGAGGTTGAGTGCTTAAATCCAACATGACCTGCAGAGGTTGGATAGGTGCCCCTAGTATGAATTGCAGAGGCTGGTTGGTGAGGTTCAACTTGACTTGCAAAGGTTAAACAGGTGCCCCCTTGCTTATGTGTCTTCTTTCTATTCCTCCTTCTTTTACTCCTTTTAGATTGTCGGTTACTACTATCAATACTTTCACCACGTGAGGTAGAAGGAGGAGGAGAATCAACTGCAGGTGAAGGGGAAGCAATGTTTTGATGCCCTTGATATAAGGAGCTTACTTGATAAGCATAAATAGCATTCAGGACAGTTGGAGTGGAAAACAACCACACTGGTAGCCATAGGTTGAATCCAGGTAGATTCAAGGTGGCCATCAAAGGAACACCAACATTCCCTGTGAGAGAAATAGTACAAGGAGTTCCCAACATGGGGATCTCTTCGTTTGTGTTCAAAGGGGTGTTAGCCACAGCTTCAAACAAATAAGACAAAGTTTGAGGTTGACATGCAACCAAAATTACAAAGCACGCACCTAAAGGAAAACTAAGTATAGACAAACCACACAACAGTCACTAAAAATTCCTAAAGCCAAATAGACAAACAAGTGTAAGATATTCTTTCCAAAATAAAGATGAGAGACAATTAGTTGGAGTCCGTGTAGATGTTCTTAGGCACAACATGGCATGTGATTTTTTTTTCAAATTCTATCGAATTGAGTGCTATACAACCTAATGGGTGGAATAGAGCTTCAATTTTTGGTTCTACTGATAGACCCTTGGCAAGTGGTATCAAAGCATACAAACATGATCTTCACCATGACATGCCAAAAAGAGTTTGTCAAAAGTTTAAGCAGTGTTTTGGGAGCACACTTGTAGAGTTAACGGGAGTTGTGTTGGGAAACAATGCACCTAGAAAGGAATATGGATCCCATGAAGTATTGCAATCTGAAAGATAGGTTCCTAGGAAGTAGGGCACCTGGTAAAGAAAAACGTGAGGTGAAATGTGTCCCTAATCAAAATTTAAGAGCTTGTGTTGGGTTCATTTCAGAAAAGCATTGGGAGGTAGTTCCCTAGGATATTTGCATTGGGAAATAGTGCACCCATAATGTGTTGCATTGTGCAAATGATACATACCCGTATAAGTGACTGGTGCTCTAAGGAAAGTGTGCCCAACACAAGGTGATGATTTATGTGAAGTTAGTGAATGGAGACAATGGTGTTGGGGGTACAGGAAGGAGTGCACCCATACCAGGACTTGACAGCTCATTGCTTTCGGTGAATAGGAATTGGTGGAATCTCTTAATGGAGATCCATAAGATGGTATGAATTCACCCACTTTTGGCACACTTCAACAAAAGTGCATTTGGAACTTGGCAAGTGCACCGATTGCTGTTTGGGGAGTTATTGAGCTTCAATTGGCTTGTAGACACTTTTTGGATGCACAATTGAACTTGATAGGAGTTTTGGCATGACTTGTAAGGTGAGGAAGAGCCATGGAAAGTTGTAGAAATTGAACCCAGGTGTTAGAACAATTACACTCACAAAAATTGCCAATTACACATGCAAATTACACACAAAGGAGACTGAATATGGAGCAGAACACTAATCTGTATTGAATAAGTGTACAATAGCCAACCTTGTGAAGTCATAGGCTACCATAATAAATAATTACACGATATATTTGAATGCATTGGGATTCCATTCGAATTTGGTCAAAAGCAGGCTTACTAAATCTAAGCAAATCCCCCATAGGTGCATAAAGCAGTTTCCAAATCTATCTAGGAGCTCATGAATTGGAAAAATTAATTAGGAAAGCCAATAGATGATGGAAGAACAACTCATACATTCTTTTCTTAGGAGAAAAGAGTGGAGGATGATGAGGACAAAAACCAAGTTAACTTCACCTAGTCAAACTTTCCCGATTGCCTTAAAACTCAGCAAAAGCAGGAAATAAAGCAAAAAAAGCAGACATGTGCTAAGAAGGCCAGGAATAAATAATATTTGATTCCAAGTGGTTTCCCAAGCACTACATGACTCAATTTTATCAATTTTGACCACTTTGGACATGTGGAGGACAACTTGCATAAGGTGGAATATGGAAACTAGGCAAATAAGACAAAAATGGATTAATTAATGTATAAGGTAGCTAACTATGGGTTGATTATTATAAAACCCCCCCTTAAGCCTGACTTATGAGTAAAATATCAAAAAATTATAGGGCCCAACAACAAGGCTTAGTCACCCTTTACATACCGCATGTCCATTTAACCAAGGAAAGAGGCAAAAACCTAGTGGGAAAAATCCTCCCTTAAACATGGACAGTAAAACAAAATTTGAAAATCTTGTCATCACTCATGCTTCAAAGCATGATCAGCAATCCCTAGCATTTATTTGAGATTGCTGAATGTCTTCTCACAAAAAACTTTGGTGAATATATCTGCTACTTGTTCTGAAGATGAACAGAAGAGTAGGTGAATGGTGCCATCATGCACAAGTTGTCTGATGTAGTTCATATGGATCTCAATGTGTTTGGTTCTCTGTCTCTAAACTGGATCATTTCAGATTCAAATGGTACTCTGATTATCACAATAGATAGTAGTTGAGTATTCTGATTCGAATCCTTACTCACCAAGTAACCCCTATAACCATAAACATTGAGTTGCTGCATTTACAACTCCTCTGTACTCTGCTTCTGTAGATGAGAGTGCAATGGCACTCTGTTTCTTGCTTGACCAGCTGATTGGTCCTTCAACAAGCATGAACACATATCCTGATGTTGACTTTCAATCTGTGTTGTCACCTTCCCAATCACTGTCAGTAAACCCAATCAAATCAAGATTAGATTTAGCTTTGTAGAAGATCCCATGAGTCCTTGTTCCTTGAACAAAGTTAAGGATCCTTTTGGATGCTCTCCAATGGATCTCATGAGGCTGATCCATGTATCTTGAAGCCACACTTACTGCATAATAAATATTAGGTCGAGTATGTGTAAGGTACAACAAATACCCAATTAGTTGCCTATACAGTGTATTATTTACCATAGGTGAAGAATCTGCTTCTTCAAGCTTAACTCCTGAAAGGAAGGGAGTCTTGCTTGGCTTGCAGTCCTTCATGTTGAACTTGTTTAGAAAATCCAAGGCATACTTGGGCTGATGTAATTTTATTCCATGTTTTGTTTGAGCAATCTCGAGCCCCAAGAATTGGCTCAATAACCCCAAATCAGTTATAGAGAATGCATGGTTCATTGCATCCTTCAAGGAGGCAATTTCATCCTTTGAGCTTCCTGTAATGAGAAGGTCATCTACATACAAGAAAATAATCATCAAAGAACCATGAATCAGCTTCAAATAAACATTAGGATTTGACTTGCATCGAACAAAATTCAATTATAGCAAAAATCCATCAATCTTGGCATACCAAGCCCTGGGGGCTTGCTTAAGCCCATACAATGTTTTCTTTAGCCTGCACACAAGAGATGGATTAGTAGAAAAGCCTTGAGGCTGCTGCATGTAAATATTTTTAGTAATATCTCCATTGAGGAAATCACACTTCACATCCATGTGATGTACCTCCCACTGCTTCGAAGCTGCAATGGCTAAGGCTAGCCTGATGGAGTCCATCTTTGCCATTGGTGCAAAGGTTTCATTGTAGTCTATGCCATGTAACTATGAGTAGCCCTTCGCTACCAATCTTGCCTTATATTTCAAAGGTGAACCATCAGTAGCAAACTTGGTTTTGTAAACCCACTTACATTGAACTAGCTTCCTCCCTGGGGGAAGATCAACCAGCACCCAAGTGTTGTTCTTCTAGAGTGAGCTGAACTCTTCTTTCATGGTTGTTTGCCATATTGGATCATGTGCTGCATCTTCATATGTCTGTGGGTCTGATTCAACTATCAAATAGCATTTCTCTACAAACAAAGGGTCTTTCATACACAGAGCACTCTCAAACTGAGATCTAGTCCTCCTAGGATCATTAGGATTTCCAGCTAGTTCTCCAGCTGCATGAATGGTCTTGTAGGAATGTTAGGATCTGTAATTAAATCATCATTATTAGACATATCAGAATCAGCAAACTCAACTATCTCTTCACTTACATTCAATGGTTTTGGTGTTGAAGAGGATTCTCCAACTTCCACTTCTGCTAAAGGCTCTTCTTGGAACTGAACACTCCTTTCAATGAAGGCTTTGTTTGTGCTTAAATTGATCAGCTTGTACCCTTTTTAATATTCAAAGTACCCAACAAATAGACACTCTTGGCTTTGGGGCTGTAAAGCCTTCCTCTTTTCTGTTGGAATTCTATCCCAAGCCCTTGAGCCAAAAATCCTGAAATGAGTCACATCTGGCTTGTGCCCACTCCATGCTTCAAAAGGAGTCATACCATCAAGTTTTTTATGAGGCACCCTATTCTAGATATAGGCTACATAGTTTATAGCTTCGGCCCAAAACTTTGGTGGCAAAGTTTAGCCTCCATCATGTAGGTTGCCATCTCTTTCAGTGATCTGTTCTTCCTCTCAGCAACACCATTTTGTTGTGGTGTGTAAGGGATATAATGCTGCATCTGAATACCTGCATCTACACAATATTGAATGAACTTATAATTGACATACTCGCCACCATTTTCAGATCCGAGGACCTTGATTTTCCTCCCAGACTGGTTTTCAACCAAAGCCTTAAAGACTTTGAAGAGACCAAAAACTTCAGACTTGTGTTTCAGGAAGTAAACCCAGCAGTACCTAGAAAAGTCATCTATGAATGTCAACGCATATTTGGACTGACTCATTGAAATATGAGGAAATGGGCCAGAAACATCAATGTGGATCAACTCAAGATCTGCAGAGGTTCTCTCATGACTAGCTTTCTCAAATTTATGCTCTGGGTGTTTTCCTAAGATGCAACCTTGACAGACTCCTTTGGAAAACTTAATATTTGGTAACCCTATGACCATTTATTTTTCACTAAGATCAGAAAGATACTTATAGTTAAGGTGGCCAAATATTTCATGCCAAAGCTTGCTTGCCTCATTAGCATGAATCAGAAGAGCAGAGGGGTTTGAGTAGGGTAGGAAGTGTGAGAACATGCATACTTTCGAAGTGTGATTTGCAATTACTTTTGCAATGAATTTACCACTTGAGATCTCTGTGATCTCAACTTCATCAGGGGAGATGTTAACACCCAAAAATGGTTAACTACCTCATCTACCTCACTACATGGCTCATTTGTCCATTTGCCTACCATATTTCCCTGAAAATCCCACTAAAAAGCCTCCAAAAGGACTAAAATGCCTCTAAAAGGCCATAAAACCATCTAAAAAGCCTCCAAAAGGCCTAAAATACCTCCAAAAGGCCAAAAAACCCATTTTTCCTCCAAAAATGTCCAAAATTCCTCTAAAAATAGCAAAAATCCCCAAAAGGGAAGAAAAAATATAAAATAATGAGGAAAGGAGGAAAAAACCCTAAACAAGCTGCCCTAAACCATATGGTTTCCAAAACCATGGGCCAGCATTCCACCACTAAAAAACTATAAATAAGTGGTGGAGACCCCTCATTTCACATCCACAGTCATAAGCATCCTGCCTCTGCCGAAATTATTCTCGAAACCCTAGCTTACCATCAATCTACTTTCACCATTGAGAACTCTTTTTGGCCCATTTCCACCACCGGAGAAGGAAAAGAAGCAGCTTGGAGCTCGAAGCCACCGACATCAGACTAGCGCAACGGACTCCACCAACCTCCTCATTGGAGGTAATATCAATAAAATCACCATTATACATTTCTTTACTGTTTTTGCTTCATGTTATTTACTTTTACTGCTTTAGCTTAGTCTTTGTTTCAGTTTATCTTTGTTTACATTATTGAACTGCTACTGAGGATTCCAGATTCCTTAGTAGGTGCTCATCAGCACAAGCTAGGGTGAAAACCCTAGCTACAGTTTTGGCGACTCCGCTGTCTTTTTAAGTTATTTTTCCGTACTGTACTTTTGACCGTCGTTTTCGGCCGCCGGAAACCGCTTTTTTTCTTTCCGCAGCCGCGGCCCGACCGCGCATTTCAGGCCCTAACCCGCGACCAGCCCACCGCTGTCAGCCTTTTTTCCCTGCGCCCCGACCACGTTTTTTCCGCCCACAGTCGCGATCTGACCGCGCCTGTTCATTACACAGTCGCGCTCCGACCGCCGCTGTCAGCCCGAAACCCGCGACCTAGACCATGCCTGTTTCCTTCATACCCGCGATCTGCGCGCGACTGTTGCCTTCCAACCCGCGGTCCGACCACGCGAGTCCGCCCCATACCCGCGGTCCGCGAACTGTTTTTCGACTTTGTTTCCGCGCTGAAACCCATCCTCTTTGCCTCCATTTTTTCTGCACTTGCACAGCCACCTGTACCACTTGCAGACCTGCAGCCATTTCTCTTCCTTGTTTCCAGCATTGTTTAAATTTTTAGCATTATTTATTTCAAAAAAAAAAAAAAAAATTTTTTTGCATGGTAAAAGTTTTTTCATACATTGCTATTGTTATTGAGTAATTATTTTGGATTCACAACCTCACATGCACACAATCTATCCCCTAATTCAAAGTGAGACCTAAAAT
>LPNX011109716.1:153595-199674 GCA_001517045.1 Pseudotsuga menziesii
CTCCTTGGTTGAAACCATATGTCTTGAAGCTCCAGAATCAATGATGAAACTAGGTAAGCTTGATGTGCCAACAACCAATGCATGAACTCTCTCTCTGTCTTCTAAATTTGATCCTCCTTCCCTCTTCTTTGAGCTATCAAGAAGGGAGATGCCATTCTTCTCCAGGAGTTGGGTCAGCATGTCAATTTGCTTCTTCATGCAGGAGCTTTCAGGATGATTTCCCTTACTGCAGTATGCGCACTTGCTCATTTCTCCTTTGTTCTTCTTCTTCTGGAAGTTCTTCTTGGAACCTTGGGGCTCCTCTAGAGACTTGTTCTTGTCTCTCTTTTGCTCAGGTGGATTCTTAGCTTTCTTCTTGCCTTTTGAATCCACCCTCGAATATCCAGCAACTAGAGCTTGGTCTTTGGAAGGTTTGATGGTGCCCATCATCACCAACTTATCTTGTTCTTGTGTGAGAGATTCCATGAAATCTGCAAGGCTAGGCATTTTCCAGGCTCGAGCTGTCAAATTTGTGGCATGGAAGGTCGAGAAAAACACTGAATAGTAAGGGCCAAGCTTTGAGAGTATGGAAAAAACCAGTTGCTCCTCCTCCTTTTCAATTCCACACTGTTTTAGCTGCAAAACAAGGGCTTTGAACTTGGAAAAGTAGAGTTGCAGGGATTTGAAGCTGTTGGGACTCAGGGAGATCAATTCATTCTCAATTTGATGTCCCCTCATCTCATCTGTCTTACCAAAAATCTCAACAATCTTCTCCAATAATTCATTTGGTGATGTTAATCAATCAAGATGGAAAATGAGGTCTCTGGATATGCTCAGACACAGGAGACCATAGGCCTCATCCCTCCTGTTGTGCCATTTAATTTTCTCTGCAGCCACATTGGGCTCTGATTCTATTGCCATAGTCACTCTGTAGAGGCCTTTCTCTCTCAACAGTATCTCCATCTCTGCTTTCCATTCAAAGAAGTTAAATGGAGTTAAGATGATCTTCTAAGATTGATCCATAGCTCAGAAATTGTCCCTTCAGTCAGCAGAATGCTCCCAGTAAATGATGTCAAACCTGCAATAACAAATTAGAAGGAGATAAATTGATCTACAAAGGCTCTGATACCATGTGGAAATTGAACCTAGGTGTTAGAACAATTACACTCACAAAAATTTCCAATTACACATGCAAATTACACACAAAGGAGACTGAATATGGAGCAAAGCACTAATCTGTATTGAATAAGTGTACAATAGCCAACCCTATGAATTCATAGGCTACCATAATAAATAATTACATGAGATATTTGAATGCATTGGGATTCCATTCAAATTTGGTCAAAAGCATGCTTACTAAATCTAAGAAAATCCCCCATAGGCGCATAAAGCAGTTTCCAAATCTGTCTAGGAGCTCACGAATTGGAAAAATCAATTAGGCAAGCTAATATATGATGGAGGGACAACTCATACATGCTTTTCTTAGTAGAATAGAGTGGAGGATGATGAGGATAAAAACAAGTTAACTTCACCTAGTCAAACTTTCCCAATTGCCTTAAAACTCAGCAAAAGCAAGCAATAAAGCAGAAAAAGAAGACATGCGCTAGGAAGGCCAGGAATAAAGTAGATTTGATTCCAAGTGGTTTCCCAAGTGCTCCATGACTCAATTTTAGCAAGTTTGACCACTTTGGACATGTGGAGGACAACTTGCATAAGGTGGAATATGGAAACTAGGCAAATAAGACAAAAAATGGATTAATTAATGTCTAAGGTAGCTAACTATGGGTTTATTATTCTAAAAAAAGTCACGATAGAAACTATGACGAAAATCTTGGAACAATGGGACTGTGAGATGCGACAGATGTTCCTAGCAAATAAGGTGTTGTAGAAGAAAGTTTCCTATGGGAAGAGTTTAAGAGGCCATCAATGTACTAGGGTTGAAAGGGAGATGCATATAGTTCTGCAAGTATATATAAGCAAGTTTTAGAGATTATAATGGGTCATACCTTAGCCAAACGAAGGTTTATCCAAGTAGCCCTTCAATCCTCTTCTTGTTCCCCTTGCTCCTCTTGCTCCAAGAGACTTGCAAAACGAATTATACCTTCCTCAAACCATTATGACCACATATAAAGCAATGATAATCAAATAAATATGAAATAATAATTTGATTAACATAAAAATCTGATCATAAACAGAGATTCAAACACACATTGAACAATGATTTGGGAAGAAGAAGAACATCACATCTTTATTAATCATGAAATGAAGTACAAATATACCTTCTCTTCAAGTTGGGCACCTCACGAAACCTTGATCTGGTTATGTTTCTTCTCTTCTCCAAGGAACTTGACCTCCAAGCTCTACAACACAAGTAGATAACTTCTAGGGAAAAGGTGTGGGTAAAGAGAGTCCCAATTCCTCCAGCATAACAATGCAAAGATTCAAGTCTCCTCTCATGGACCTCCCTACCTCTATCTATACCTTTCTAAAGAGATAGGGTCGAAGACAACGTAGTTACAACTGAAGGTGTCAGTTGCATAACCACCCAAACTACCCAAATTTCAAAAAACATATTTTTTGGATGAACACACGGGTTGCAGAGACATTAGTCGTGTCTTCAGGGGATAAATGCGGGTTTCAATGCAAATACTCGCGTATGACACGCGGGTTTCCTTAAGGCAACTTGCGTGTGAATAAAAGATATCATTTTTAGGGTACTTTTTGGCATTTTCAGACTTTGGTTTCTTCTAGAAAGTTTTATCTAACTGAAATACCTTTCCAACGATGTAGAGAAGAGGTAAAATGGAGTTACAAAACCCAATATATGGATCCTCCAATTTAGGTGTTTTTTCAGTGACTTTTATGAAGTGTCGACATGTGATGGAATCATGGGAAAGTCGTCACAGGAAGAGATGTGTCATTTTGAGCTATAACAGATGCCCCTAATGTACAAGGTTAGAGGGGAAGATGATAGCTGAAATTTATTATAAAGGAAATAGCTAAGTATGGAGAGAGCAGAGAATCCAAGATCGAAAGGCTCGAACAAAGGTACCTGAAAGAGAGATAAATGTGAGACAAAATTGATCTCTGGGACATAGAAGTCCATATAAAAAACATCACCATTAAGATACAGGCAGATCCAACATATGTATAACTGATGAAACTATCATGGTCACTCAATATGCAAAAAGGCACCATATCAAATATAAAGGAGTCATGGCCACAAATGAACAAGGTGGATCCATGCTCAACAATTGATCATAACCATGAAAATTCAAGGTGGATGTATGTCTCAGCAAATTTCATATGAAGTGTGACAAGGTCTTGCGCAACTCAGGCAATAGAGAAAGATGACGATGCTACTTTCAGCCCAAGTTCTTCAATCCAAACTTCCCAAAAGGTACAAATCCTAACCATGTGAATAAAGGAGATGAAGTCGAACATAGAGGAAACCATTTGATTATCGGTCAATGATGAGAACCATTAACAAACGTGAGGGAAACCACCATTAATGAAAATGGTCCCCAAGGTACCTAGTACATTCTAACAAGTGTGAATACAAGGATTGAAGTCGGACACTTGAAAAATCCATCTAGTAGGAGACAGTAAGGTATTCCCACAACCCAATAGCGAGGGAAATTGCCACTAATGACTGCTATCCCCAAGGTATTGTTATAAAACTCTAAATCTCATGCCCAGAGAAAGATGTGTTGCAGTTGATAGGAATAGATATGTTGGAAGGAAGGCATTAAGGCATCCTTCATCATCCAACATGAGGTAATTCAAAGACTAATTGGATCTGGAATTGGTACAAAATTTCACGCCAAGGACTGTCGAAGACATGATGTAATGAACTGATACCATGGAATGGACGACACAAAAGGTCAAGGCAATTGTAGAATGGCCGACAAAGGTTTAATCCTTGAATAGTGAGCATGACACAAGAGTGACTTATGCAGATTTTGACATAGAAATAACAATGACACAAATCTGCAATGTAGGAGACATTGACAGATTCCCCATATAATTGGAAAAGAAACCATCCAGAGGAGTAAGAAACTCTGAATCGAGATAAGGTCAAAATACTAGGACCCAATTGTGGATAGACTCAAAATTGGTGCTTTGTTCAAGGAAACAAGACTTGCTTCCATGACGTAAAATACATGTGAATGTACTTCCCTTCCCCTCTTTCTTGTAAAGGTTTAACAAGTCCAAGAAAGCAAACTCGGGACCTTCTTCATTTTTGGAAAGGTCGAAGAAGAGACAAAAGAATGCTTGATAAAGCACTAATTCATGGATTTTAAGAGCCCGAATTAGTGAATGCTCGACGATGTTTCCATAGTTTAAAGAGTCTGAAAACTCCAAAGAAGTCTCCAGGGGGGAACCTTTTTCGTCCAATTTAGTCTCCTGAGGCCGGAAAAGTATAAAACAAACCACAGAAGAACTCTCTTAGCTTCCAAATAAGTAGGGCGCACCTTTTTTGTACATAGTCAGGGAGGTCTAAAAAAGGTTAAATTACCACCTACCCAACGCTGCTTCAAAAGAAACATATAGCCTTAGTTTTACGAGTGTGAAGGAAGGCAAGATCACTCGAAAAGATCCATTTGATTATGATAAATGAGGCTTACAACAGTAAACTCGATGCTTTGTTCTTTAGGGTTTAACGAGCATGAAAAAGACATAAAGTACACTGAGAATCTTTTTCATGTTTAGGTCCAGAGCACACAAAACAAAAAACTAATATCATACCGGGTGCTCCTTTTCCGTAAATTTAGTCCTTTAGGTTCAGAAAAGCGATAAACCTATGCCTGAGAATAATCTTCTCAATTCTGAAGAAAAGAGACTGTTCCTTTTTCATATTATTGCACATGGTCTGAAGAAACGATAACCTACCACCAATGTGGATGCCCATTTACATATTCTTAACGATCCTGAATGGACAAGTTTACTCGGCAGTCAAGTCTATTTTGAAGAGTCAGACCTAAGCCTAAAGAAACTCAATGTCTTTCCCATGAAGTTTTAATGAGTCTGGAAAAGTCAACTCATGACCTCCTTACTGTTTTTAACGAGCTCAAAGGATATCATAAAGAATTCTCTAAATGTGAGGAAACGAGTTTCATAGGTAGGTGAAACTAGTTCCACGCGCAAAGAAGAAACCTATGCATGATGCAAGGAACACGAGTAGGATAAGGAAACTCTGGGAACGTCTCCTCAAGGTAAAAGGTGTCAAGTTGAAAAGGAAAAATTATACAAGGCTAAGCGATGATGAGAACAAAGATGAGGGCTTATACAACGAGCTAAAAGTGTGGAAGTTGGAATCAGTCTCAAAAGCACAAGCAGGATACATGCAAATGCAGTTACAACTTGAACAACAAGGCAAGGCCAGTAAACAGTTGTGAATCCAACTAAAAATCCTGTCTCCAAGAGACAACAACATCAGAATCACATTCAGAAGAAAAGATCCGATGCAAGTCACTTTAGCAGAAACACATGCAACTTTGCTATCTTCTACAAAAAGGAAAGTCAAGGTAGAATCGACTGAAGAATATTCTATAGCACCAAGGCTCAAGGGTTTATAATCAATAAGATCAACCTCAGAGGGAGAGAAAAAATCAACAAGGGAGATAGAGTCTGTAGGAACAAACTCAGTATCACAAGAGTTGAAAAATTCATAAGAAGTGCAATGAAGTGCAATGGTTGAATTTTTGTCCTCAACATGAACAACAGAGGTTGAGAGAATACCCCTAGCATGACCTACAGAGGCTGAGAGACTAGGTCCAACATGACCTACAGAGGTTAGACGGGTAGGACCAACATGCTTTCCAGCAGTTGAGTGTGTGCCCCCAGCATGACCTTCAGAGGTTGGGTGGATGGATCCAAGATGACTTGTAGAGGTTGGATGGGGAGGTTCAACTTGAACATCAGAGGTTGAACGGGTGCCCTTAGCATGAACTGCAGAGGCTGGGTGACTAGATCCAATGTGACCTGGAAAGGTTGGCAGGATTCCACCAACATGATCAACAGAGGTTGGATGGTGAAGATCAACTTGACTTGCAAAGTTTGAGTGCTTAAATCCAACATCACTTTCAGAGGTTGGATAGGTTCCCCTAGTATGAATTGCAAAGGCTGGGTGGTGAGGTTCAACTTGACTTGCAAAGTTTAAACAGGTGCCCCCTTGCTTATGTTTCTTCTTCCTATTCCTCCTTATTTTACTCCTTTTAGACTGTCGGTTACTAGTATCAATATTTTCACCACGTGAGGTAGAAGGAGGAGGAGAATCAACTGTAGGTGAAGGGGAAGCAGTGTTTTAATGCCCTTGATATATGGAGCTTACTTGATAGGCATCAAGAGAATTTAGGACAGTTGGAGTGGAAAACAACCACACCGGTAGGCATAGGTTGACTCCAGGTAGATTCAAGGTGGCCATCAAAGGAACACCAGCATTCCCTGTGAGAGAAATAGTACAAGGAGTTCCCAGCATGGGGATCTCTTGGTTGGTGTTGAAAGGGGTGTTAGCCATAGCTTCAAACAAATAAGACAAAGTCTAAGGTCGACATGCAACCAAAATTACAAAGCACGCACTTGAAGGAAAACTAAGTACAAACAAACCACATAACACTCACTAAAAATTCCTAAAGCCAAATAGACAAACAAGTGTAAGATATTCTTTCCAAAAGAAAGATGAGAGACAATTACTTGGAGTCCCTGTAGATGTTCTTAGGCACAACATGGCATGTGATTTTTTTTTCAAAGCCTATCGAATTGAGTGCTATACAACCTAATGGGTGGAATAGAGCTTCAATTTTGGGTTCTACTGATAAACCCTTGGCAAGTGGTATCAAAGAATACAAACATGATCTTCACCATGACATGCCAAAAAGGGTTTGTCAAAAGTTTAAGCGGTGTTTTGGGAGCACACTTGTAGAGTTAACGGGAGTTGCGTTGGGAAACAATGCACCTAGAAAGGAATAGGGAGCACATGAAGTATTGCGATATGAAAGATAGGTGCCTAGGGAGTAGGGCACCTGGTAAAGAAAAACATGAGGTGAAATGTGTCCCTAATCAAAATTTAAGAGCTTGTGTTGGGTTCATTTCATAAAAGCATTGGGAGGTAGTTCTGTAGGATATTTGTATTGGTAAATAGTGCACCCATAATGTGTTGCATTGTGCCAATGATACATACTCATATAAGTGACTGGTTCTCTAAGGAAAGTGTGCCCAACACAAGGTGACGATTTAGGTGAAGTTAGTGAATGGAGACAATGGCGTTGGGGGTGCAGGAAGGAGTGCACCCATACCAGGACTTGATGGCTCATTGCTTTCGGTGAATAGGAATTGGTGGAGGCTCTTAATGGATATCCATAAGATGGTATGAATTCACCCACTTTTGGCACACTTCAAAAAAGTGCATTTGGAACTTGGCAAGTGCACCGATTGCTGTTTGGGGAGTTATTGAGCTTCAACTGGCTTGTAGACACTTTTTAGATGCATGATCGAACTTGATAGGAGTTGTGACATGACCTGCAAGGTGAGGAAGAGCCATGGAAAGTCATGATAAAAACCATGACGAAAATCTTGGAACAATGGGACTGTGAGATGCGACAGATGTTCCTAGCAAATGAGGTGTTGTAGAGGAAAGTTTCCTATGGGAAGGGTTTAAGAGGCCATCAACGTACTAGGGTTGAAAGAGAGATGCATATAGTTCTATAAGTATATATAATCAAATTTCAGATATTATAATGGGTCATACCTTAGCCAAATGAAGGTTGGTCCAAGCAGCCCTTCAATCCTCTTCTTGTTCCTCTTGCTCCAAGAGACTTGCAAAACAAATTATACCTTCCTCAAACCAATATGACCACATATAAAGCAATGATAATCAAATAAATATGAAATAATAATTTGATTAACATAAAGATCTGATCATAAATATAGATTCAAACACACATTGAACAATGATTTGGGAAGAAGAAGAACATCACATCTTTATTAATCATGAAATGAAGTACAAATATACCTTCTCTTCAAGTTGGGCACCTCACGAAACCTTGATCTGGTTCTGCTACTTCTCTTCTCCAAGGAACTCAACCTCCAAGCTCTACAACATAGGTAGATAGCTTCTAGGGAAAAGGTGTGGGAAAAGAGAGTCCCAATTCCTCCAGCATAACAATGCAAAGATTCAAGTCTCCTCTCATGGACCTCCCTGCCTCTATCTATACCTTTCTAAAGAGATAGGGTCGAAGACAAAGTAGTTACAACTGAAGGATTCAGTTGCATAACTACCCAAACTACCCAAATTTCAAAAAACAATTTTTTTGGATGAACACATGGGTTGCAGAGACATCAGTCATGTCTTTAGGGGATACATGCGGGTTTCAATGCAAATACTCGCGTATGACACGCAGGTTTCCTTAAAGCAACTCGTGTGTGCATCAAAAATATCATTTTAAGGGTAATTTTGGACATTTTCAGACTTTGGTTTCTTCTAGAAAGTTTTATCTAACTGAAATACCTTTCCAACGGTGTAGAGAAGAGGTAAAATGGAGTTACAAAACCCAAGATATGGATCCTCCAATTTACATGTTTTTCCAGTGACTTTTATGAAGTGTCATCATGGAAGTGTCGACATGTGACAAAATCATGGGAAAGTTGTCATAGGAAGAGATGTGTCATTTTGAGCTATAATAGATGCCCCTAATGTATGAGGTTAGAGGGGAAGATGATAGCTGAAATATATTATAAAGGAAATAGCTAATTATGGAGAGAGCAGAGAATCCAAGATCGAAAGGCTTGAAAAAAGGTACCTGAAAGAGAGATAAATGTTAGCCAAAGCTGATCTCTGGGACATACAAGTCCATATAAAAAACATCGCCATAAAGATAAAAGTGGATCCAACATATGTATAACTGATGAAACTATCATGGTCGCTCAATATGCAAAAAGGAACCATATCAAATCTAAAGGAGTCATGGCCACAAATGAACAAGGTGGATCCATGCTCAACAATTGATCATAGCCACGAAAATTCAAGGTGGATCTATGTCTTAGCAAATTTCATATGAAGTGTGACAAGGTCTTGCGCAACTCAGGCAATAGCAAAATATGACGATGCTACTTTCGGCCCAAGGTCTTCAATCCAAACCTCCTAAAAGGTACAAATCCTAACCATGCGAATAAAGGAGATGAAGTCGAACATAGAGGAAACCGTTTGATTATCGGTCAATTATGAGAACCATTAACAAACGTGAGGGAAACCACCATTAATGAAAATGGTCCCCAAGGTACCTAGTACATTCTAACAAGTGTGAATACAAGGAATTGAAGTCGAACACTTAAAAAATCCATCTAGTAGGAGACAGTAAGGTATTCCCACAACCCAATAGTGATGGAAATTGCCACTAATGACTGCTATCCCCAAGGTATTGTTATAAAACTCTAAATCTCATTCCCAGAGAAAGATGTGTTGCGGTCGATAGGAATGGATATGTTGGAAGGAAGGAATTAAGGCATCCTTAATCATCCAACATGAGGTAAGTCAAAGACTAATTGGATATGGAATTGGTATAGAATTTCACGCCAATGACTGCCAAAGACATGATGTAATGAACTGATACCAGGGAATGGCTAACACAAAAGGTCAAGGCAACTACAGAATGGATGACAAAGGTTTAATCCTTGAACAATGAGCAAGACACAAAAGTGACTTAGGCATATTTTGACACAAAAATAGTAACGACACAAATATGCAATGTAGGAGACATTGACAG
Source organism: Pseudotsuga menziesii (assembly GCA_001517045.1). Lineage (NCBI taxonomy): Eukaryota > Viridiplantae > Streptophyta > Pinopsida > Pinales > Pinaceae > Pseudotsuga > Pseudotsuga menziesii. The sequence goes on from LPNX011109716.1 coordinate 163,339, forward strand.
ATTCCCCATATAATTGGAAAAGAAACCAACTGGAGGAGTAAGAAACTCTGAATCAAGATAAGGTCAAAATACTAGGACCCAACTGTTGATAGACTCAAAACTAGTGCTTTGTTCAAGGAAACAATACTTGCTTCCATGACGTAAAATACATGTGAATGAACTTCCCTTCCCCTCTTTCTTGTAAAGGTTTAACGAGTCCAAGAAAGCAAAATTGGGACCTTCTTCATTTTTGGAAAGCTCGAAGAAGAGACAGAAGAATGCTTGATAAAGCACTAATTCGTGGATTTTAAGAGCCTGAATTAGTGAATGCTCGGCAATGTTTTCATAGTTTAGAGAGTCTAAAAACTCCAAAGAAGACTCCAGGGGGGAACTTTTTCATCAAATTTAGTCTCATGAGGCTGGAAAAGTATAAAACAAACCACATAAGAAATCTCTTAGCTTCCAAAGAAGTAAGGTGCACCTTTTCTGTACATAGTCGGGGAGGTCTGAAAAAGGTTAAATTACCACCAACCCAACGCTCCTTCAAAAGAAACATATAGCCTAAGTTTTACGAGTGTGAAGGAAGGAAAGATCACTCAGAAAGATCCATTTGATTACGAGAAATGAGGCTTACAACAGTAAAATCGATGCTTTGTTCTTTAGGGTTTAACGAGCATGAAAAAGTCATAAAGTACACTGAGAATATTTTTCATGTTTAGGTCTAGAGCACGCAAAAGAGGAAACTAAGTTCATACCGGGTGCTCCTTTTCCGTAAATTTAGTCCCTCAGGTCACGAAAAGTGATAAACCTATGCCTGAAAATACTCTTCTCAATTTCAAAGAAAAGAGAGTGTTCCTTTTTCGTATTATTGCACATGGTCCGAAGAAACGATAACCTACCACCAATGTGGATGCCCATTCACATATTCTTAACGATCCTAAATGGAAAAGTTTACTCGGCACTCAAGTCTATTTTGAAGAGTCAGACCTAAGCCTAAAGAAACTCAATATCTTTCCCGTGAAGTTTTAACGAGTCCAGAAAAGTCAACTCACAGCCTCCTTATTGTTTTTAACAAGCTCGAACGATAGCAGAAAGAATTCTCTAAATGAGAGGAGATGAGTGTCATAGGAAGGTGAAACTAGTTCCACGCGCAAAGAACAAACCTATGCATAATGCAAGGAACACGAGCAGGATAAAGAAACTCGGGGAATGTTTCCTCAAGGTAAAAGGTGTCAAGTTGCAAAGGCAAAATTATACAAGGCTAAGCGATGATGAGAACAAATATGAGGGCTTATACAACAAGCTAAAAGCGTGGAAGTCGGAATCAGGCTCAAAAGCGCGAGCAAGATACATGCAAATGCAGTTACAACTTGAACAACAAGGCGAGGCAGGATACATGCAAATGCAGTCACAACTTGAACAACAAGCATGAGAAGGATACATGCAAATGCAGTTACTCGGGGAACATCTCCGCAAGGATAGGTGTCAAGTCTCAGACCACACTCTTCGCACCTATGCGATAGCCTGGGAACTAGTGAGTAAGATGATCTCCCTCACATAGATCACAAGGGAACTTAAGTTTTCACTTCGAACGATCAATTTTTTCAACGGTGCCAACATGACTAGCAATGGATGATTATTTACTCTTAGCATGACCTACAAAGGCTAAGAGTTTTCCCCCAACATGACCATCAGAGGCTGGGTGACTGGGTCCAACCTGACTAAGATAGGCTGGTTGTTGAGAAACTCCATAATTTTAAAAAATGGTAGAACTATGAAGCCAAACTCTTCGTACCTTTGCGATGGAAGGGCATTTATAAGTAAGGTGGTCTCCCTCACAAATCTCACAAAGAAACTTGGGATTTTGTTTTGAACGGTTAGTCTTTTGAACAGAGTCAACATGAAGTACAGTGGTTGACTGTCTGTCCTCAACATGAACAACAAAGGTTGAGAGACTACCCCCAACATGACCTGCAGAGGCTGAAATATTGGGTCCAACATGACCTACAGAGGCTAGATGGGTAGGATCAACATGCTTTGCACTAGTTGAGTGTGTGCCCCGAGCATGACCTTCAGAGGTTGGGTGGATGGATCCAACATGATATGCAGAGGTTGGATGGGGAGGTTCAACTTGAACATCAAAGGTTGAACGGGTGCCCTTAGCATGAACTACATAGGCTGGGTGACTAGATCCAATGTGACCTGGAAAGGTTAGTAGGATCCCACCAACATGATCAATAGAGGTTGGCTGGTGAATATCAACTTGACTTGTAGAGGTTGAGTGCTTAAATCCAACATGACCTGCAGAGGTTGGATAGGTGCCCCTAGTATGAATTGCAGAGGCTGGGTGGTGAGGTTCGAATTGACTTGAAAAGGTTGAACGGTGCCCCCTTACTTATGTTTCTTCTTCCTATTCCTCCTTCTTTTACTCCTTTTAGACTGTTGGTTACTAGTATCAATACTTTCACCACGTGAGGTAGAAGGAGGAGGAGAATCAACTGCAGGTGAAGGGGAAGTAGTGTTTTGATGCCCTTGATATAAGGAGCTTACTTGATAAGAATCAGGAGCATTCAGGATAGTTGGAGTGGAAAACAACCACACCGGTAGCCATAGGTTGAATCCAGGTAGATTCAAGGTGGCCATCAAAGGAACAACAACATTCCTTGTGAGAGAAATAGTACAAGGAGTTCCTAGCATGGGGATCTCTTGGTTGGCATTCAAAGAGGTGTTAGCAATAGCTTCAAACAAATAAGACAAAATCTAAGGTTGACATGCAACTAAAATTACAAAGCACGGACCTAAATGCAAACTAAGTATAGACAAACCACACAACACTCACTAAAAATTCCTAAAGCCAAAAAGAAAAACAAGTGTAAGATATTATTTCCAAAAGAAAGATGAGAGAGAATTACTTGGATTCCCTGTAGATGTTCTTAGGCACAAGCAGAGGAATCACCCACTGCCCTCCCACATCTTCTACCGGGGTTACCTTCCAATCCTGTCCAACGTCAACCAGAAATAGCCTTTTGGTGTACCTGTGTATGAACCCTAGATGTCAAAAGAGACTAAAGGCTACCGCAACTATACTAAAAGTCTAGGGGAATAGTCACAAGCTTGGTTCGTACACATGGGCAGGGTAGCAAAGCTTGAAACCCTATCAACATCAGCACTGCACAGGGCCTAAAGGGTGGTATTGACAGAAGTCCCCAGATGCGCAAAAAACTTGGTCTACGCTTTGACAAGGAATCAAAGGGTTATCTCCTCAGTCCAAGTCTCCACAAGACCTCATGCTTAGCTCCCGTTTGAGAGGAGATTCCCAGATACAATCAACATAGAAGAGGATTTACCTAGTGATTGGCCAACTACATTTGAAATCAAATACTTGTGGAGAGTTAAAACTCCCTAATCCACAAGTCTAGCCTAAGCTAGTTGGTGTAGGAGCCTATAAAATAAAACTTACTAATAATTTTTAAATTATATCGTTCATTTTAATAGGCTATTTTTAGTCAGAGGCAAATGGCGTGAAACTTATGTGGTGTTTTGACTCAAATTTGAAACAAAATGACTAAGCAAAGAGAAATGAAATGCAAAAAACAAAAACTATTCTATTTCTTTTTCAAATAGAAACTTGAAAGCCACAAAAGAACAATTTATTTTTATTTTTTCAAAAATAATGATATGCAGTGCATTAAAGACAAAACCATAATCTACATGCATATCAAACAACTATATGTTCTTTTTCTTTTTCTTTTATAAATGCAAAAGAAAAACTACCTACAAACAAAAGTATGCAACTGAGAAGAACAAAGCAAAAGGAACTCTGCTATACAACCACCAAACATATTCTAGAATGTCGTAAAGTTCATATAAACCCTACTTGGAAGGAAGGCTTGCATAAGAGACAAGTTAACTATTTTGGCATGGTGAAGTTAACCAACAAAAGAAGAAGGAAACAAAGACCAATAAGTTTCTAAGTTTAGACAAAGATCACTAACAGAGGCTGACCAGAAACATAAACCAAAAATCATGCCAAGTGAAGGGGGTGGGGGGATGAGCAAAGAGAAAAACCTAATGCTACAAAAGGAATTACCACATAGACAAAGAACACCCAAAAGGGATGACACTAACACCCTAGAGTCATGCACCTGCAGATGACCCCAAAAGACCTACCAAACAACCCACAACAATAGAAAGAACCACAAAAATGAGGAAAAAAACATTGTTTTAGGGGCACACATGGGTTGTACTACTGACAGGTCACGTGTCATACGTGGGTTGATAGTAAAGTAGGTTGTGTGTATAAACCAGACATGCGTCTATTCATTCTGCAACTCATGTATGGGTGGAAAAAATCCCCAAAAAGGTCCAAAACTGCCTTAGGAAGGCAGGGGAAGTGTACTATCAGACTTAGAAGGTGTTCCTAAGTGGAAAGAAGGACCTGGAAACTTGAAAAAGATTGAAAGAAAGATAGAGAAACCCCAAACAGATAAGGCTCTCCCCAACGGAGTTGACAGTTCTGTTGAACAATTGAGCTTGCAAAGAAGATATTGGGTGTAATGGTTACTGGCGCTAGAAGACCAAGTGGAGACTTGGGAGATGCCTAGATTGGGATCGCTCAACATGGTGAATGATTCCCAAAGGAAGACGAAGATGCAACTGAGACTATCTTTGATGTTGAGCAAGACATGTTGTTTCCTTTGTGATGGAAACCAGTTTGCAACGATTTGTCCAATGGAGGTTAAGTTGGAAACCTACTTGGGAGAATTCCAAGGGTGACCAACCTAGATGATGCTAGCAGTTGTGGGAGAATCCCAAGTGTAGCGACCTTTATTTGAAGTGTTGGAGGCAGTTAGATCCTTGACAACTAGTCTAGGAAAGTTGACTAAAGGTTAAGACAGTTCAAAGGATGGAGAAAACCTGAGTCTTTACTTTGTGAATGTGATGATTAGTGGGTTGAAAGTTGTAGCACTGGTGGACATCGATGCCACCCATAGTTTCATTAGCAGTAGAACAATGATGACTTTAGAGTAAGACTAAGGGTAGAAATTGCATGTTCAAAGTGGTGAACTCAACAACAAAGTTAGTAGCTGGGGAGCTTCATGTAGCATCAATGAAGGTTAGAAATTGGTATGATAGATTGAAATTGGTGGTGGCTCCATTGGATGACCATTCGGTTTTCTTAGGGAAATACCTCCTGGAGTTGGCCAAATCTGTATTGGTGCCCTTCAAGAGCATCTTGGTGTTATTGATTGAGATTAAGACTTGGAGTTTTCTAATGATTACAAGAGGGAAGTTGGGGCTAATGCCTAGGATATATTCCATGCAATTGGTTGAGACAACTAAAATTCTCATGATTAGTCCTTGTGACCACACGACAACATGAAGGATTGGGTAGAGAGAACATTTATGTGACAAAGAGTGTTGATCGTTTGGAAAGCAAGATGGAAATGTTGGAGCTTTGAACAAATTTAGTTGTGAAGAAGACCAAGAAGTTGTGCACTTCAAAATAACATCCACTGCATGTTGGAGACAAGGAAAATATTGCACCGATATAGGAATAAGAGGTCATGGATGAGATCACTCATGATGAGACGCCATGCAGACCAAGTGATGACATTCTAGATGAAACATCCTAGGAGGCGGGTTTGCTTGGGAAATATGAGCAAAGTCTTGAGGATGGATAGTATGATGAGGTGTTTTCATGATGATGAAAAGAATCGGTAGAGGAGTTGGTGCAAATTTGAAGGAAACTAAAGTGACTGAGGTGGCTTCAGTGGTGGATAAGGCTGGGAGTGGAAGTGAATACTTCATAGAAAGTGATTTCGTAGACATCGTGGACTTTTGCACATTTGTTATCAGGATCCCCGAGTACCTATAATGTTCATAGTTTTGAACATTGACATAAATTATGCAAATGATGTAACATCATTGATAATTATAAGGAACACGGTGAGGAACTCAAGACAAAGGTGCCACCATGGATTCCCCAAATGTATATGGTTAGTGAACTATGTGTTTGTCAAGTGTCGTAGCAATGTAAATATGATGTACATGTGCATGATAATAGTAAATAAATCCACAATTGAATGTGCAAGGAAACAAGAGCATGGGTAATTATCATCCTGAGGTCACGAAGGGGGGTATTGAACCCATGAAGCTAATAGATGAGATCCAAGTGTACCAGAGAGGACTGAGTAGCCATCATATCATTTTGACTCATGCACCCCATTATTTCAATGTTTCCAAGATGAAGGTAATTGGGATAGCTATTTTCTTGGGGAAATTAAGGCATGGGTTTGAATTTGATCTAGATGGATATCGATGGCCACTCACCTATTCAAATGGCTCAAAACAATTTTTCCGATTTGGTAGTTTGTTTTATAGATTTTCATGTCCAAAAATCGTTTTGAGGCTCCAAACAAACATTTTTTGGTGACACCATTGTTTAGTCGTGGGTAAAGGAATACTAAACGAGCGAAATGTGTACTTCTTAGTTAGACATTTCCAATGGGATATTGAGCACCTTAAACAAAGATAAAATGAAAAAGTTATTCCCCTGAGAAGTTGACACCTCAACTAACGAACTCAGGGATTACAAACCATTTTACGGTTCATCTCCTAGGGTTAGGTTTTTTATATTTAGGGTTTTTTCCCTCATTTTTATTATAAAAAGGCTCTTCAACCTCCTTTTGTAATCATCTTATGATGAATGATAAAAATTGATAAATCTCTTCTCAGAGATATAGCTACCACCATTCTAGCTGCTTTTATTTGTTTGTTATGTTTCATTAATTTAATAGAATATGAGTTTATTGTATCATTAAAGTTCCTTGCAATATATCTGTGTATCTTATTATATATATGCTCTTTCATTTTGTTCTTACATAAATTCATATCAATCATATTAGGGAAATTTGTTCTTTTTTGTCTCTAAATGCATGTTCCCAACAAGATTTGGATATCGAGAGTTGGGTATTAAACTAATTGAGCTTGAGAGAGACCTCCCTCAGTGTCCCAAAATTCCTCCCATGGCTGAGGAAAAGAGATATGATGAAGAAGGATATCCTATCAAGATATTTCTTGAGGAATCCCTAATGTGATAGAGGAACGAGATGATAGATAATTTCCTTGGGTCCTTTAATAGATGCCAATAGAAATAAAGGGTTTATCAAGTAGTCACTTATGAGGAGACACCCCCTTCAAGGTACAACTTAATTTTGATATCCATTTATTTCAAGGTGGGATCGATGTTGATGCTCTAGATAAATGGTTGAGTTTGCTAGAAGGGTGTTGATGTATTTGTAACTTCGGAATGTATTCATCTATGTATCTTATGTATTGTAACCCGATGTTTATTCCGTGATGTATCTATTATGTAATTGAGTCATGTTGTCATGCCCTGATGTTCCGATGGGGAGAATCAATAATGTAAACAAGTCATGTCAAGTCATAGTGGGTAACCCTCTGATTTTTTAAGGGCTAAAGTCCCCGCAGTTTCAGGGCACTAGGATTATTTGACTCTCCTAGTAGAGGTCGGCCCTAGTAAGGTTTTAGTCATGTCGGGATTAGTATAAATAGAGAGCTGGGGTCTCTATTTAGAACACATCACTCACACACTCAAGTGTAGCGCAAAGTTGAGGAAGGAGAAAACACTGGGGCTAGACATTGAAGAAGATTACTGCTGTCGGGAGTGCATCTTACTGTTTTGGGGTTTTACATCTTGTGCTGATTCTATCACTGAGGAAGTTGTGGGGTTTTCTCCATTTATGGTTTCCTTGATGAAAAACACTGTGTTCATTGTCTCTTGTGTTTGATTGTTGTACTTGTTGTTCTCCCAGTAAAGATCCTAACATAATGCTATCTTACAACAAATCCAGAAAGAGACCTGCTGAAGAACATAAAGAAGCAGAAGCACCCAGAATTCATGATACAATCGTGAATGAAGAAAATCGAGAAGAAGATCGAGAATTTGAAGAACCACAAAGACCTATAGATCCACCTCTGGAGAAGAATCCTCATAATAGAAAACCTGCTTGGGTACGAGAACTTATCCAAGGTGCGGAAAGATATGGGGCTCCAGAAGAGAATCACAGAGAAAGAAAGAGGACCAGATCATGTTCTTGGTATGTAGCTTTACTATGTGATTTCATTGATAAAGAACCTTCCAGTTATGAAGAAGCGGTAGAACAGAAAGAATGGAAGGATGTTATGATCGAAGAGTACCAATCGATCATGAAGAATGATGTTTGGGATGTTGTCCCAAGACCAGACAGGAAGTTGGTTGTAACTTCCAAATGGATCTACAAGATCAAACATGCTGTAGATGGTAGCATTGAAAAATACAAGGAAAGATTTGTAGTTCGGGGTTTCTCTCAAAAGGAAGGAATAGACTATGAATAAACCTTTGCACCTGTAGCCAAATACACTTCCATTAGATCAGTACTTGCTCTGGCTGCAGAGATGAAATGGAAGATACACTAGATGGATGTCAAGACTACTTTCTTGAATGGTGTAGTGGAAGAGGAAGTGTATGTAGAACAACCACTCGGTTTTGAGACACATGACAGGGAGTCTCATGTATGCAGATTTAAGAAAGCCCTGTACGGTTTGAAATAAGCCCCCAGGACATGGTACAGCAGAATTGATAACTTTCTATCCAGTTTGGGATTTACCAAGAGTAAAGCAAATTCCAAACTTTACTGCAAGGTTGAAGATGGCAACCCAATGATGCTTCTACTATATGTAGATGATCTGTTTGTGACAGGTATGGATGGGTTGGTTACTGATATGAAGAGAAAGCTTACAGTCAAGTTCGAGATGAAGGACTTGGGTATGATGCATTATTTTCTAGGTATGGAGGTGTGGCAGAGTGCAGATGGAATCTTCCTTGGACAAGGGAAGTATGCAATAGAGATCCTGAAGAGGTTTGGGATGATGGACTGCAAGATTATGGCCACACCGATGGCATCAAACCTGAAGCTATTGAGTGATGCTTCATCAGATTCAGTTGATGCTACGATGTATCATCAGATGATTGGATCATTGATGTACCTGATGAACATGAGACCAGACATTTTCTTTACTGTGAACACCTTGAGCCAGTTCTTGACAAATCCAAGAAATGTTTACTTGATTGCTGCAAAGCATATTTTGAGGTACCTGAGGGGTACAGTTGATTATGGGCTCAAGTATGATGCGAATGAGAAGATTAACCTAGAGGGTTATGTTGATTCAGATTGGGTAGGCAGTGCCATCGATAGGAAGAGCACTTGAGGGTGTTGCTTCAGTATGGGATCAGGTATGATCTCCTGGTTTAGTAGGAAGAAATCCTGTGTGGCACTGAGTACAACTGAAGTAGAGTATGTCATATCTTGTTTAGCTAGTTGTGAGGCAGTATGGCTGCGGAAGCTATTGTCTAATTTATTTGATCTCTAGATGGATGCTACTTGTATACATTGTGACAACCAGAGTTGCGTGAAGTTGTCATAGAATCCAGTGTTCCATGACAAGTCGAAGCACATCAAGATCAAGTATCGCTATATCAGGGATACGATGCAGAGAGGAGTAGTGAAGCTCGAGTATGTTGCGATAGAGGAATATATAGCTGATGTTTTGATGAAGCCATTAGCCAGAGTGAAGTTCAAGTACTTCAGGGAGAAGCTTGGTGTTCTCTAGATCTAGGTTTCCTCCAAGGGAAAGTGATGAGTCCCAAATCCATTCTGACAAGCAGGTCAGATGTAAGGGCTGAGCCATTCTGTCATGGTGAGAGGATTCAGTTCCTTCCATGTCAGATGTTAAGTCATGAACTTGTTTCTTTCAATTTTATATTTTGATTGTCATTTTTATTTTAAGTTTGCTTATTTGCTTAAGTTTTCTCTTTCACTTACTTTAGGAAATTCTTTTTTGATTTTAAATGAAATTTGGTTTTTTTTGCTTTAGATTTTCATTATGGTTTGTTTCCTTAGGTTCTGAGGGGTTTTATAGAACATCATATAGATTAATCAGTTCATAAACAACATTATGATCATAGTTCATTATTTAAACCTCACTCAAAATGAAAAAATTATTAAAAAAACGCCAAAATTGAATTCAAATTATTCTTGTAGCACAACTGCAAAAAGTTTACACAGCGGCGCTACAAGAATATCGCGCGCGCAGAAAACGTCGGTTTTTAAGAAAAATTCACCCACGATTTTGGTTTTTTATGACTAATCACATGCTTGAAGGCTTTTGATACATGTGTCTTCAGTAATGATCATGCAAATAGGTGCGTTTGACAGCAGGAAGGAGATCATGGCAAATCATTAGTTAGAGTTGGGCGAATTGTGACAGGTAGACAAATGAGCTTAGTTTTAAGTGAAAGGAGTTCTCCATACATGCGTTGTGGAGCTAGAGACCAAGTGGAGCGAAGAAATTTTCCCAAAACCTAGAAGTTGCAGTTACAAAGAGGAGTTAAGGTTTTCACCATTTCAGAAAGGATTTAGGGCTTTCTCGTTTCGCCACCTGGAATCAAATTGGACACCCGAAGACACTTGTATAGCTAAATTTAACAATCAGACAGCTCAAGCATTGATTTTAAGCGTCTGTAGCAAAGAAAGAATAAGGTATTCCGCATTAACCTGATAGTGGCAGTTTAATTGGGGGTTTCTCCTTTAAAGCCTGTTATGACAAAATTAATTGAGGAAAGATATAATTCATGCCGTTAATAAACTCCCTGCGATCAGAAATCAATCTCAAAGGGTTTTGGAATGCTTTTGGCAAGGTGATAAGTTGAAAAGTGGCAGTTTTATTGAACTATTACCCTATCAAGACCTGAAAATTTGGTGAGGAGAAGCTCTGTTCAGTTTGTGGCGACCATGTTTTCACAAATTTACTAGTTACTTCTAACCAATGCAACAAATGAGCAAAGCTGGTGAATTGCATGAAGACCTAGTCTGATTAAGTGCTAGAAGTTGACTATTTTTGGTGCTAAAAATAAGTTGTAGCAGAAAGTGAGAAGACATAAGATTGCTCTTATATCTTCTCATCCACTAGACTACAATCTCCAGTTAACCTCAGAAGTCATCAGTTGATCTAAGAAGCAAGCACTTGGGGGCATTGATGCAAAATATTTTTGCAAAAGAGATAGCTTATATGTGGCATTAAAAAGAGCCAAGTGAACTATTTGAGCAAAGCCATAACACACAGATGTTGTCATGCATTCTAGAGATGATCTGACATTTAAATGAACAGCTTGGATGATAGTTAGTTTCAGGAGCAGTTTTATTGGAGAGTTTGGCACTCTGTTGACCTAATTACTTAATATTAGTGGAAAAACTTTTCCTTCATCAAAAACAGAAGCTGACTGTTAAAAAATTAAGAGAAAACAGTCAAGGATAATCTAAGAAAGCTAACTATCAAAACCCTAGAAGCTTGAGGAGAAAAAAAGGAGTTGTTAGTTCATTCAAAGGGATTTAAAACTACATAGGTTTCAGTCATTGAAAGCAGATGGGAAAAAGTGGCAAAACAAACAGGGCTGAGCCCACTGAGTTGGGATGGATTGACCAATTTCCTGGTTGTGCAGAGTTATTTCAGAATGCTAGTTGGTTGGATTTTTTCAAGAAGATTGATAGCTATAGCACTGAGGTTTCCTATATATTTTCCTAATGCTATAACCAGGACATGGTGGTGTTTGATACTCTAAAGTTTAAGTTGATTGTGGAGCTAGTTGTTGACGCTACAGGAGTCAGAAATGAAGGTGAAATGTGGTTCAAGAAGCTGCCTTTCACCTTTAATGCACAGAGGTACCTGTTACCTAGAATTACCCCAAACTGGAGCAAAGGAATACTAATCCAGAATTTCAGAAATGAGTGGGTGGAGCCCATTAAAGTCATACAAAGCTATATCACCTGTGAGGGAAGATATGCCTATGTCTTTAAATATCATTTTACATTCTTACAGCATCTGGTTGGTGAATCCAGAATGTGTCTTCCTTTATTTTTGTTTAAAATCTTGCAGAAGATGTCAAGTAGGGTTAAGGGGCATCAGGATCACACTACACAATCTATTTTCCATCATGGTTTGATCAAATTGATTATCAGTACTGCCCTGCAAAGAGAGGGAAAAACCTAGGATTTTTTCCTCTTTTGGTTTGGTTTTCAAGTTAAGTAGGAAGAGCAGCAAACCAAAAAACATGTAGACAAAGGGAAAACCCTAGTGAGTAAACTAGGTCAAAAAATCAAGTCTGAAGATAAAAAAGAAGTTAAACTTTAAGAAGTACCAAAGCCCTCGAAGGAAGATTGAGACCCTCAAAAGTTTTCAGCTGACAGCAAAGGTAAAGGTGCATTGTTTACAAAAAAGGAAGATCAACCTATATAGGATAAGGCAACAACAGAAGCTTTCATGAAGGAGAAAACAGTTATCACAGAGCAGATTGCTGTAAAAGAAGAAAGCATCCAGGTCCAGCAAAGAAGCCCCATCACAATTCTATCAGAGGATGAAGGATATCTTTTAGAAGAAGATGAATTTGCTATCAAAACCGATTCTTGGGTTCACACATACAGGCGAGGCTGCAGCCAAGAAGATGAAGCAAAGAGGTCAAAGAAAAAGAAGACCAAAGTTGCAGCCATGGAGTTTGCTACAATTAAACATCAAGGTAAAAGTTTGAAGATGTTGGGAGAGCTTGCCTCAACATGGAGACCTAAAACTAGGCCAAGGAACAAGTTAAGGCTCAGTATGAAAAAATTGTTCAACCCTAGATTAAATGCAAAAGAGGTAACAGTACTTGATCATGATTCTTCAGATGAAAAACCAAAGATTGAGAAAGAAGCAGTTCTGAAAACTCCAGTTTCTCATCATGCAAAGGGGAAAAATCCATCAAATTCAGCAGAAGAGGTTAGTCTCACCGAGACTAAATTATCAACAGTCTTTTTAGAGTTGAGAAGTGAAATATTAGAAGAGCAACAGAAAAAGGAGGTTGAAGTTTCTCATTCTGAAGACCAACAGTTGATAGAGGAAGCAACACCAACTGAAGCAATTAATCAGGAAAGCCCTATGGTTCATGGTGTGTCTTCAGATCCATTGCCAGATGATGAAGACATTTTCAGAAAACTAGATATTCCATGGCTACCCAGTGAGATGCAGGATACTACAGCAGGGAAGGTTTTTGATTCAGACAAGCAAAAACTACATAGAACCATCAAACAATACATACATCAAATGGATTACATGTAGGAAGTGAATGATGGCTTGATCCTAGCAAACAGAAGACTCAGGGAGGATTTGCAGGAATTAAATGACCATTATCAAGAGCTTACTACAGTGTCCAAGGAATCCCTGAAGAGAAAGAGAGCCACATATTTGCAATGTGCAGAGTTGAAGCAAATTGTCAAAGGCTTGCAGCAGCAGAATGAAGAACTTAGAAGAAGGTTAGAAGACATGGAAGCTAAGAAAAATATAGCAAAGAAGAAGGCCCAAGCTTTGGATGGAATAGCCTTACTAGCTGAGGCTGCAAAAGACCTTTGAGTTTGTTAATTAGTCAGTTATTTGTTATGTCTTTTGAGAAATATTTTAGTTAGTTAGTCTTTTGTTAAGTTTTTGGAAGAAATGTTTTATTTGTAAATTGTAATATGACAATCATCCCATCGATGACCTGGCTGAAGATAGTTAGGGTTTCAACCCTAACTGATTTTTTGAGAAATAGTATTTAGGTAGAGGAAAAAGAGAACAAGGGGTGCTACTTTTTGGCTGGCTTAAGGAGGTTTGTGACTTGTTTATGAGCTAAGTATTATAACTCTCATGTGTATTTGTTGAACATAATTATGAAATATATGATCTATATCACTCATCAGTCTGTGTTTTAGCTTCATTTTTAGCTTGTTTAACTACTTGACTGATATATTCATTGCTGGTTTATGGTTTCTTTGCTTGTAATGCTTGTCAGTTATGAATGAAATTTAAGATTATATTCTGATTGGTACATGGCGATTATATTATGCATCTCTGTTCTTATTTATTCATGATTTAGTTCCTGCTTGGCTTATGAGTGTATTCCCTTCAGTTACCAAAACTTTATAACCAGAAAAAAACTTTCAAAAAACTCTAAACCCTAATTTTACTTGATTGAATATTTGAGATTGTGTTGGCTTATTTCTTTGTGGCCTAGAAACAATTTCTGGCACAAACATCTTTGGTGCCATTTCCGGGGACAAAGTTGAAGACATATTTTCCCTGGGATACGTATCAGTTTCACTGGTTTTAAGAGGTGAACTTAAACCAGCACATTTTTAAGGCTACTTTTCACCAGATTTGTCACAGTGGCTTCTAGAGGAGTGGGAACTAGGAACATACCCACTTCACCATTGTAATTGGGTGTTACAAATCCTGAACAGATATTGAGGACAGGAAGAAAGATTAAAATATCTCATTCATTACCTTCCCTATCTGACCTTGACCGATTGGATGGTTCGTTAGCTTCATCTGTGTCAAAGAAAGAAGAAGAAACTTCACCTTGGGTAAAACCAACAATTCCTAATGGTAGTTTCCAAATTTTTACCAATCCTCAATCCTTCATAAAAGCTAAAACTTCCTCTCTTGGTAAGATACCTCTTTTTAAATTGAAAGTAGGTAGAAACCCCTTTCAGCCAAGTTCCATCCAAACCTCTTCATCACCAAAATCAGTCAGTCCTAAAATGGCAACCCAAAATCAGCCTATAGACATGATGGACCATATGGTTGCAGCCAGATATGCACCATTGGTTCTGCCTCATCCTTTAAATGCACTACCTGGAGGAGACTATCAGAAATATTTTCCTAGATTCAACGGGCAGGGGGAAACTACAGCTGAAGAACACTGGGAAGCTTTCCTTAGTTATGTTGACAACCAAAACATTGAGGCCAAGGATGTATGGATGAAAATGTTCATGCAGAGCCTTGATGGAGATGTAAGGAAATGGTTCAGAGAGTTACCTGCTAATTCCATCACTATTATTGAAGAACTCCGTGATCTCTTTATGAGACAATGGGGTGATAACAAAGACCATACATACTACATAACTGAGTTTGGAGCTCTTAGGAGAAAAAATGACGAAACAATTGCATACTTTTCAAAGAGGTTTAACAAGATGTATGGTAGAATTCCTGCTGAAAAAAAGCCTACAGAGACATCAGCTAAATTGACATATGCAAATGGTTTCGACCATGAAATGTCTTTATTATTAAGAGAGAAGAGGCCTATTTCTTTGTTGAATATGCAGGATGCAGCTCTGGAGGTAGAATCCAACATATTAGCTTCCAATAGACTGAAGAAGGAAACAACTTAGCAGCTTTATGACAGAAAAGGAAAAAAGGAAGCAACTCCCAGAGGTTCAGCTTCTCATTCTGCTGAAGGAAAGATTGATGAAATGGCTAAGTTGGTGAAAATATTGACTGCAAAATTGAATAAATTAGATCTTGAGAAAAATTCCAGCAAGCCTGTTCCAGAAGGTGAATGAAATCCTAACACTCAGAACCAGTTCAGAAGGCAGTGTGCTCCCCGTTTCATGCCTAGAGAATGAAGGAACAATGATATCCAGCGAGAAAGGAGAGAAAATGAGGACCAAAGAGTGCCACCACCTCTTCAGAACAATGTGGCTGATGAGGAAGAAGTTGATGATGAGCTGATCTTTGATGAGACTGACCAAGATATGAATCATTTTGGAGAAGGATAGTCTCGGTTTTTTGTCACTAAGGAAGAATTTCTAAATGCAAAATACTATGATGCTGACATGTTCGAGACAGAGGATGATCTAGGTTTGGAAAAGACTGCTGTAACTGCTGCTGTTTGTCAAAATGAACTTAAAAAGATTGTGAACCTGAGGTCAGGTCCAAAACAGGTGGTACAAGCCCCGAAGAAGAAAGCAACTGTTCTTGCTAAACAAGCATCTGATCCTGTGACAGAGAAAAAGCAGGTTTCAGAAAAACCAAAGAAGACTGCAGAGGTTGAATAGGTAAATAAAACTGTCCAGAATTTCAATTTGGAGAATGAATTAGGAAAGTTAAAGATTCATGTACCTTTAACTGAATTAATAAAAAATCCTTCATATAAAGAAACAGTTTTAAAGGTGATGAATTCAGTGAGTAATCAGCCTGTTTCAGACACAGTAAATTTGCAAGAACAAAACCCCAGGATTTTCATTGGATCAGCCCTGGCTGAAAAGAATGAAAATAAAGCAGGTGCTTCACCTCCATTCTATATCACTCTGACAGTCCATGAACAGATGATATACAATTTTTTGTTAGATTCGAGAGCATCACACAATTTGATGCCAAAGGATGTTATGGAAGCTTTAGGTTTAAGTATCACCAAACCCTATCATGATCTGTATGCATTTGATTCCCGAGAAGTGAAGTGTTTAGGGGTAATAAAGGACATGGTTGTCAGCCTGGCTCAGTTACCCATGAAAAGTGTGATCATGGATATTGTGGTAGCTGATATTACACCAAAGTTTGGGTTACTTCTTTCTAGGTCTTGGGCAAAAAAGGTTGGTGGGACCTTACAAATGGATCTTTCATATGCCACTATTCCTATGTTTGGAGGAGAAAATAGAAGGTTGTACAGAGAGCTTCAGTTTGCATATATTGTGACGGATGATAAAAACCCAACCAACCACCCGTTGTATGCTATTGATAAAGACCTTGGTACTTGTATGTTACATTTTAGTGAGGAAGACAATATTGTTGGTTTGTTACAAGTTGAGAAAGAACAGCCAGTAAAATGCAGCAGAGAAGAAGAAGATGAACTGTGGCAATTATACTTTGATGGTTCCTCTTGTAAAGAAGGAGCAGGTGCAGGGGTTCTTCTCATATCCCCTGGAGGTGAAACAGTAAAGCTGATGTATAAATTGGAGTTTATTACTACAAACAATACTGCTGAATATGAAGCTGCCAAAGATTTGGGCATTCAACAGATTTCTGCATATGGCGACTCCGAATTGGTTGTTCAACAGGTGAAGAACAATTATCAAGTGAAGCAGGGTTTGCTGAAAATTTATCGAAATGAGGTATGGGATATGCTTGAAAATTATTTTGTAGCTTTTAATATTACCCATATTCCAAGAGATCATAATCAGACTGCAGATTCATTGGCCTTGGCTGCTACACACTTTAGAATTCCCAAGACCACTCAGTTGAGATATCCCATTGAAGTGAGGTACAGACCATCTGTACCTGATAATGTAAGGTAGTGGAGAGTGTTTGAGGATGACATTGAGATTAAAAGGTTCCTAGAGCTTACACATGAGTTTTCAAATTCCCTGATTGATCAAGAGGAGGATGAAGAAGAGGGACAGGTGGATGAGATTGATGAAGATGAGATAGCTGGACATAAAAATATTGAACTAAAAAGCAACTTCATCCCAAAAGGTTTAGTACCTCTGGAAAGAATATTTACAAAGGATGATACACTTTCAAAGCCCGTTGTTCAGTCTTTTGAAGAGAATGTGATAGAGTGTAATATTGGTTCTGCAAAACATCCTAGAATGGTCAAAATTTCTAAATCATTTATTGCTGAACAAAGAAACAGGTATATTAAACTGTTAAAAGAGCATGTAGATGTTTTTGCATGGTCTTATGAGGAACTGAGAACTTATGACATAGGAATCATACAGCATAAAGTCCCTTTAAAACCAAATGTCAAACCTTTCCGTCAAAAATTAAGAAGGATTAATCCAGCCTTATTTCCTGTTATTGAAAAAGAAGTGAAGAAGTTGTTGGATGCCAAGATCATAGTGCCTCTCAGGTATTCTTCATGGGTGGCTAATATGGTTCCTGTCAGAAAAAAGAATGGAGAAATTAGGTTGCGTGTTGACTTCAGAAATTTGAACAGATCTTCGTTAAAGGATAATTACCCTCTGCCTAAAATTGAGCAGATATTGCAGAAAGTAGTTGGGGCACAGAGGATCTCTATGGTTGATGGTTTCTCTTGGTACAATAAGATCTCTATGCATCCTGATGATAAGGATAAGACAGCCTTTACAACCCCCTGGGGAACTTTTATGTATGACAAGATGCACTCTGGGTTAATGAATGCTGGAGCAACCTTCCAGAGGGCTATGGATATTGCCTTTGTCGGAGAAAAGGACAAGTTTGTGGTAATCTACTTGGATGATATTACTGTTTTCTCACAATCAGATGATGAACATTTGAAACATTTGAAGCAGACTTTCCTGAAGTGTAGAAAGTTTGGCTTGTCTTTGAATCCAAAGAAGTCACACTTTGCTGTATAAGAAGGTAAATTGCTTGGTCATTTAGTGTCTGCTGATGGTATAAGGATTGATCCTAAGAGGGTAAAAGCTATATTGAAAATAAGTTTACCCAGGATTAAAAAGGATGTCCAATCATTCATTGGTAAAATCAACTTTCTGCGTTGGTTTATACCAAACTTTGCTGAGACTATTAAACAGATCACTATCATGCTGAAAAAGGATCAGGAAGTCAGATGGACCACTGAAACAAATAATGCATTTGAGAAGATTAAAATGGCTCTTACTGAAGCTCCTGTATTAGTAAGCCCGGATTTTACTAGACAATTTCTTACATTTTCATTTGCATCAAAGGACACAATAGCAGCTGTTATGTTGCAGAAGAATAAGGAAGGATTGGAGCAGCCTATTGCTTTCTTCAGCAAAACTCTTAGAGATTCTGAACTGAAGTACAGTATCTTAGAAAAACAGGCCTATGCTCTGGTAAAAGCTTTAAATTTTTTCAAAATTTATGTTCTGCATTCTAAAGTTATTTCATTCGTGCCTAATGCTACTGTAAAAGATGTGTTAACACAGCCTGATAGTGAAGGGAAAAGAGGCAGGTGGATTGCTAAAATCATGGAATATGATGTAGAGATCAGACCTACCAAACTTGTCAAGGGACAAGGTTTAGCCAAGCTGCTGGCTGAATCAAATTGTCAGGCTCTGGGATTGCATGTCATGGCTGAAGAATTAGCTCAAGAGGAAGATCAGGCAGTACTAGAAAAAGAGAAGATCATGGACTATTATTCATCATCAACATGGTATGTAGACATTGTTTATTTTTTGTTGTTCTTGCAATGTCCTGAGCATTTAGATAGGAAAGCTGCTAGATCCTTAAATCTTAAAGCTACTAAGTATTGTCTAGTAGAAGAGTAGTTGTTTTGGAAGGACCCAAGTGGTATTCTACTCAGATGTTTGGACAAATCTGAAATTGAAGGAGTAATTTTTGAATCTCATGAGGGTGCTTGTGGAGGGCTTAAGTACTGGAAGACAACAGCATACAGGATTTTATGAGCTGGGTATTATTGGCCTTCTTTGTTTGCAGATGTTTATCAGTAGGTAAGAGCTTGTATTCCTTGTCAGAAGTTTGCTGGTAAACAAAAGTTGTTGTCATTGCCCTTAAAACCTATTGCAGTAAGTGCTCCTTTCCAGCAATGGGGTCTGGATTTTATTGGGGAAATAAATCCAACTTCCTCAGGGAAACATAGGTGGATCCTAACTGCAACAGACTTGTTTACCAAATGGGTAGAAGCCATCCCTACTAGGAATGCCACAGACAAAGTCATCATGGAATTTATTGAGGAGAATATCTTGAGTAGGTTTGGCTGTCCTCAGAAATTGGTAACAGATAATGCAAAGGCTTTCAAGTCCAAAGCAATGGAGACCTTTTGTGAAAAAAATGGTATCTTACTGAAACATTCCACTCCTTACTATCCCCAGGGTAATGGTTTGGCTGAATCCTCTAATAAAAACATCATCCAGAGTATCAGAAAGTTGCTCAAACATAACAAGAGGTCCTGGGATTCAATGTTGAAATATGCATTGTGGGCTGATAGGATAATAGTCAAACAAGCAATTGGAACTTCTCCCTTCCAGTTAGTTTATGGTACAGATGCAGTTTTTCCTATTCAATTGGGAATCCCAGTGATGAAATTTCTTCAGAATTCTCAGGAAGAGCCAAATGATATGCAGAAAAGGATTTATGAGATGATAGAGTTGCAGCAGAACATGGAAAAGGTAGAAGAAAGAGCACAGTTGTACAGATTGAAGATAAAAAGCAAATTTGATAGGAATGTCAAAGAAAACACTTTCTTAGTTGGTGATATGGTTTTAAGGTGGGATGCAAGGAAAGAGAAAAAAGGGAAGCATGTTAAGTTTGACAACCTCTGGTTTGGCCCTTTCCTACTATCTAATATTTTGGAGAATAACACTTTTGTCCTGCAGTCTTTGGAAGGTGAGGAATTGTCAAGTCCTGTCAATGGACGATTCCTCAAGCATTTTTACAGTTGTTGAGGAGATTTTCACTTTTCATTGTATATAATGGTGTGAGTGAAGCATAATAAGGACTCCATAACCCAATGGAAATTTTGCAGACAAGTAGGTAGCAGAAAAGAAGGCACTGGTCTACAGGTTCTTGAAGCCTCACAGGGAGGACTTCATCCCGCAGTTGGAGCCAGATGTTAAGTCATGAACTTGTTTCTTTCAATTTTATATTTTGATTGTCATTTTTATTTTAAGTTTGCTTATTTGCTTAAGTTTTCTCTTTCACTTACTTTAGGAAATTCTTTTTTGATTTTAAATGAAATTTGGTTTTTTTTGCTTTAGATTTTCATTATGGTTTATTTCCTTAGGTTCTGAGGGGTTTTATAGAACATCATATAGATTAATCAGTTCACAAACAACATTATGATCATAGTTCATCATTTAAATCTCACTCAAAATAAAAAAAATGATTAAAACAGCGCCAAAATTGAATTCAAATTATTCTTGTAGCACAACTGCAAAAAGTTTACACAGCGGCGCTACAAGAATATCGCGCGCGCAGAAAACGCCTATTTTTAAGCAAAATTCACCCACGATTTTGGTTTTTTATGTCTAATCACATACTTGAAGGCTTTTGATATGTGCTTCTTCAGTAATGATCATGCAAACAGGTGCGTTTGACAGCAGGAAGGAGTTCGTGGCAAATCATTAGTTAGAGTTGGGAAAATTGTGACAGGTAGACAAATGAGCTTAGTTTGAAGTGAAAGGAGTTCTCCATACATGCGTTGCGGAGCTAGAGACTAAGTGGAGCGAAGAAATTTGCCCAAAACCCGGGATTTCCAGTTACAAAGAGGAGTTAAGGTTTTCACCGTTGCAGAAAGGATTTAGGGCTTTCTTGTTTCGCCACCTAGAATCAAATTGGACACCCGAAGACACTTGTATAGCTAAATTTAACAATCAGACAGCTCAGGCATTGATTTTAAGCGTCTGTAGCAGAGCAAGAATAAGGTATTCTGTGTTAACCTGATAGTGGCAGTTTAATTGGGGGTTTCTCCTTTAAAGCCTGTTATGACAAAATTAATTGAGGAAAGCTGTAATTCATGCCATTAATAAACTCCCTGCGATCAGAAATGAATCTCAAAGGGTTTTGGAATGCTTTTGGCAAGGTGATAAGTTGAAAAGTGGCAGTTTTATTGAACTATTACCCTATCAAGACCTGAAAATCTGGTGAGGAGAAGCTCTGTTCAGTTTGTGGCGACCATGTTTTCACAAATTTACTGGTTACTTCTAACCAATGCAACAAATAAGCAAAGATGGTGAATTGCATGAAGACCTAGTCTGATTAAGTGCTAGAAGCTGACTAGTTTTGGTGCTAAAAATAAGTTGGAGCAGAAAGTGAGCAGACATAAGATTGCTCTTATATCTTCTCATCCACTAGATTACAATCTCCAGTTAACCTAAGAAGTCATCAGTTGATCTAAGAAGCAAGCACTTGGGAGCATTGATGCAAAATCTTTTTGCAAAAGAGATAGCTTATATGTGGCATTAAAAAGAGCCAAGTGAACTATTTGAGCAGAGCCATAACACACAGATGTTGTCATGCATTCTAGAGATGATCTGACATCTAAATGAACAGCTTGGATGATAGTTAGTTTCAGGAGCAGTCTTATTGGAGAGTTTGGCACTCTGTTGACCTAATTACTTAATATTAGTGGAAAATTTTTTCCTTCATCGAAAACAGAAGCTGATTGTTAAAAAATTAAGAGAAAACAGTCAAGGATAATCTAAGAAAGCTAACTATCAAAACCCTAGAAGCTTGAGGAGAAAAAAAGGAGCTGTTAGGTCATTCAGAGGGCTTTAAAACTACACAGGTTTCAGTCATTGAAAGCAGATGGGAAAAAGTGGCAAAACAAGCAGGGATGAGTCCACTGAGTTGGGATGGATTGACCAATTTCCTGGTTGTGCAGAGTTATTTCAGAATGCTGGTTGGTTGGATTTTTTCAAGAAGATTGATAGCTATAGCACTGAGGTTTCCTATAAATTTGCCCAATGCTATAACTAGGACATGGTGGTGTTTGATACTCTAAAGTTTAAGTTGACTGTGGAGGTAGTTGCTGAGGCTACAGGATTCAGAAATGAAGGTGAAATGTGGTTCAAGAAGTTGCCTTTCACCTTTAATGCACAGAGGTACCTGTTACCTGGCATTACCCCAAACTGGAGCAAAGGAATACTAATCCAGAATTTCAGAAATGAGTGGGTGGAGCCCATTAAAGTCATACAAAGCTATATCACCTGTGAGGGAAGATATGCCTATGTCTTTAAATATGATTTTAGATTCTTACGGCATCTGGTTGGTGAATCTAGAATGAGTCTTCCTTTCTTTTTATTTAAAATATTGCAGAAGATGTCAAGTAGGGTTAAGGGGCATTAGGATCACACTACACAATCTATTTTCCATCATGGTTTGATCAAATTGATTATCAGTACTGCCCTGCAAAGAGAGGGAAAAACCTGGGATTTTTTCCTCTTTTGGTCTGGTTTTCAAGTTAAGCAGGAAGAGCAGCAAACCAAAAAACATGTAGACAAAGGGAAAACCCTAGTGAGTAAACTAGGTCAGAAAATCAAGTCTGAAGATAAAAAAGAAGTTAAACTTGAAGAAGTACCAGAGCCCTCGAAGGAAGATTGTGAACCTCAAAAGTTTTCAGCTGACAGCAAAGGTAAAGGTTCACTGTTTACAAAAAAGGAAGATCAGCCTGTACAGGATAGGGCAACAGCAGAAGCTTTCATGAAGGAGAAAACAGTTATCACAGAGCAGATTGATGTAAAAGAAGAAAGCATCTAGGTCCAGCAAAGAAGCCCCATCACAATTCTATCAGAGGATGAAGGATATCTTTTAGAAGAAGATGAATTTGCTGTCAAAACCAATTCTTAGGTTAACACATACAGGCAAGGCTGCAGCCAAGAAGATGAAGCAAAGAGTTCAAAGAAAAAGAAGACCAAAGTTGCAGCCATGGAGTTTGCTACAATTAAACATCAAGGTAAAAGTTTGAAAATGTTGGGAGAGCTTGCCTCAACATGGAGACCTAAAAATAGGCCAAGGAACAAGTTAAGGCTCAGTATGAAAAAATTGTTAAACCCTAGATTAAATGCAAAAGAGGTAACAGTACTTGATCATGATTCTTCAGATGAAAAACCAAAGATTGAGAAAGAAGCAGTTCTGAAAACTCCAGTTTCTCATCATGCAAAGGGGAAAAATCCATCAAAGTCAGCAGAAGAGATTAGTCTCACCGAGACTAAATTATCAGCAGTGTTTTTAGAGTTAAGAAGTGAAATATTAAAAGAGCAACAGAAAAAGGAGGTTGAAGTCTCTCATTCTGAAGACCAACAGTTGATAGAGGAAGAAACACCAACTGAAGCAGTTAATCAGGAAATCCCTATGGTTCATGGTGTGTCTTCAGATCCATTGCCAGATGATGAAGACATTTTCAGAAAACTAGATATTCCATGGCTACCCAGTGAGATGTAGGATACTATAGCAGGGAAGGTTTCTGACTCAGACAAGCAAAACCTGCAGAGAACCATCAAATAATACAGACATCAAATGGATTACATGCAAGAAGTGAATGATGGCTTGATCCTAGAAAACAAAAGACTCAGGGAGGATTTGCAGGAATTAAATGACCATTATCAAGAGCTTACTATAGTGTCCAAGGAAGCCCTGAAGAGAAAGAGAGCCACAGATTTGCAATGTGCATAGTTGAAGCAGACCGTCAAAGGCTTGCAGCAGCAGAATGAAGAACTTACAAGGGGTGCTACTTTTTGAGAAATAATATTTAGGTAGAGGAAAAAGAGAACAAGGGGTGCTACTTTTTGGCTGGCTTAAGGAGGTCTGTGACTTGTTTATGAGCTAAGTATTATAAATCTCATGTGTATTTGTTGAACAGAATTATGAAATATATGATCTATATCACCCATCAGTCTATGTTTTAGCTTCATTTTTAACTTCTTTAGCTACTTGACTGATATATTCATTGCTGGTTTATGGTTTCTTTGCTTGTAATGCTTGTCAGTTATGAATGAACTTTAAGATTATATTCTGATTGGTACATGGCGATTATATTATGCATCTATGTTCTTATTTATTCATGATTTAGTTCATGCTTGGCTTATGAGTGTATTCCCTTCAGTTACCAAAACTTTATAACCAGAAAAAACCTTTCAAAAAATCCTAAACCCTAATTTTACTTGATTGAATATTTGAGATTGTGTTGGCTTGTTTCTTTGTGGCCTGGAAACAATTTCTGGCACAAACATCAGATATGAGTGCTAAGATCCAAAGCCATTCTGACAAGCAGGTCAGATGTAAGGGATGAGCCATTCTGTCATGGTGAGAGGATTCAGTTCCTTCCATGTCAGATATGAGTGCTGGCCATTCTGTCGAGTAGGACAGATGTAAGGGCAACTGCCACTCTCCAGGAGAGTGGAGGCACTTGGTCCATTACCAGGTAGCTCAATCTGGGACTAGGGGCCATTCTATCATGGTGAGAGGATTCAGTTCCTTCCATGTCATATGTGAGTGCAGGCCATTCTGGCGAGGGTGTAAGATTTGTTTCCTACCAGGTCAGATGTAAGGGCAACTGCCATTCTCCAAGAGAATGGAGGCACCTGGTCCGTTACCAGGTAGATCAATCTGGGATTGGGGGCCATTTTGTCATGGTGAGAGGATTCAGTTCCTTCCAGGTCAGATGTGAGTGCAAGCCTTTCTGGCGAGGGTGGAGGACTTGTTTCCTTCAAGGTAATATATAAGTGCTGAATCCTTTTCACAGATGTTAGTGATGTGATGTCCTATCATGCTGGTGAATGTGAGTGTTGGGCCTTTCTAATGTGATTGTAGGTTACTGCATGATCAGATGTGAGTGCTGGGCATGCCTTTCTGACGAGTAGGTCAAATGTAAGTGCTAGGAAAAGACCTACCTGATGGCTAGGCCTACAACCAGCATGAAAAAAGGATGGCTCTGTAGAACTTCCTATGACAAGATAGCACACATGATGATGACCAGATGAGATCCAGATCGAGCTATGATCCATATCCAGTTATGATGACTCTGAGAGATCCAGGTCGAGTGATGATCTAGATCCATTCCAGTGATGATGGTCCAGATCCAGTGATGATCTAGATCCAGTGATGTTGATCCAGATCGAGAGATGATCCAGATCCAGTGATGATGTCCCATGATGATCCAGATCTAGTGATGATGATCCGGATTGAGAGATGATCCAGATCCAATGATGATGATCTAGATCGAGAGATGATCCAGATTCGAAGAATGAAGATGACTTGAAGACTCAGAAGAATTGATATGCAGATGACGAGATGATCTAGTTGATACAGAGAAGAAGACCAGTGTTGAAAATTGTGTCGAAAGAATACCTTCCTAGTTAAGAGGGAGTGTTGATGTATTTGTAACTTCGGAATGTATTCATATATGTATCTTATGTATTGTAACTCGATGTTTATTCTGGGATGTATCTATTATGTAATTGAGTCATGTTGTCATTCCCTGATGTTTCAATCGGGAGAATCAATAATGTAAACAAGTCATGTCAAGTCATAGTGGGTAACCCTCCGATTGTCTAACAGCTAAAGTCCCCGCAGTTCCAGGGAAATAGGGTTATTAGACTCTCCTAGTAGAGGTCTACCCTAGTAGGGATTTAGTCATGTCAGGATTAGTATAAATAGAGAGCTGGGATCTCTATTTAGAACACATCACTCACACACTCAAGTGTAGCGCATAGTTGAGGAAGGAGAAGACACTGGGGCTAGACAGGAAGAATATTACTACTGTCGGGAGTGCATCTTACTGTTTTGGGGTTTTACATCTTGTGCTGATTCTATCTCTGAGGAAGTTGTCGGGTTTTCTCCATTTATGGTTTCCCCAATGAAAAACACTGTGTTCATTGTCTCTTGTGTTTGATTGTTGTACTTGTTGTTCTCTCAGTAAAGATCCTAACATAATGCTAGCTTAATGTTGAAAAACTAACAAAGGTGATATCTCTATTAATGATTTTTTCGACAAGGGAAATATCACCTTTGCGCTCCTTAAGTCTATTATTCATGTAAAAAATTGTTGGGAAAATTATTATGAGAAAAACTTAACAGAGGAGTCTGGAATGTTTGAGGCCAATCCCACTTGGGTCTCTTTTATAGATGTTGTTAAGGAAAATCATTACCTTATGGGAAACTATGACAACTAGTACTTGAGATGGACCACACTACGCCAAGAGAGGGACCAAATAGTGTCAGAGTTCACAAATACCTTCCATACCTTGTGCACAAAGATAGGTATCAAATACTTCGAGCAAAATTTGGTTCTAAAATACTTTGGGGGAATACATAGGTACATCCAAACCAAAATGGAGTTTATAAACATATGTTCATTGGAAACCACTTATTTATATGCTATCAAGATCGAGCAAAAATTTAATCAAAAGAATATGTAGGATTTTGGGTCTGTGAATCAGCTATAGAAGCAAGGCCAAGGTAACCCTAGCTCACAAAACAAATTTGGAAAAGTAAGGACAACCATCCCTAGGAAAAGCAGTCCAAGCCAGAAGTAAAGAAGGGTAAGAAAAAGAAAAATAAGTACATCAAGAAATTGTATGAGTTCCATAACAGGACCTAGCACAACACTTATAAATGTCACTCAAAGCAGTCATTGGTGGCCAAGATCAAAGCTTCATAGTCAAATCCCAGTTATGAATTTGATTTAGAGCTCAATGTCATGGCCACAGAAAAGGGGAATCAGATCATTGATTGAGAACCCAATGTCACCATTTCTACCACAAAGATCCAACTTGATGATCCAGAGGAGCCAGAGGAAGGTGAGTGCCTTTTCCACTCGCAAATGTGGCTAAAGGGAACCCCACTACATTTCATTGTTGACAATGGAAGAAAAAAGAACCTAATTTCGATAGAGGTTATCAAATGGTTTAAGTTTCCAACAACACTTCATCTAGAACCCTACAACATTGGATGGCTCATCCAAGTATGGGACATCCACATTAGCCAATGATGTCTCCTACCTTACGACATCAATCTCTTCAAAGATGAGGTAATGTGTGATGTTTCCCCACTTAAGGTTTGTGATATTCATTTAATACAACCATATATGTGGAAGCGTCATGTTGTGTATGAATCTAAACCTTTTAGTTCCATTATTACTTTGGGAAAACAACTCTACAAGATACTAGATGTAGTTCCCACTACTGTAGTGTCTCTCATCACAACTATGTAGTGCATGAAGATAATCTCCCAGACTAGGAAATTTGTCTTCTTCATGGTTTTCTATGGAGGATAATGAAACATCACGACAACATTCACTTCCTCCACACTCAACATGCTAGAAGCAAGTGGACAAGATCATGGAATCACATTGATACATCTTAACCACACCTACCGATTGCCATTACATTTCTAAGTCAAGCACTCAATCGGTTTGATACTTAGGGAGCCTATACCTAATGGGATGATATACAAGCATTCCATCATGGAAAATGAAAAAAATCAAGTGACATATTCAATAATTAATCCAAAAGGGGCACATCTAGCCAAGCTCCTCATCTTACGGGAGCCCAGTTGTGTTGGTGTAGAAGAAAGATGGAACTTGGCAACTCTATATTGATTACATGGATCTAAACAAAATCATAGTCTCAGATCTATATCCCATTCCTCATATATATTTATGAACTTCTCAACCAACTCAAGGTTTCCAAGTATTTTAGTAAGATTTATATGAAGTCCAACTATCATCATGTACCAATTGATCCGACCAATGTTTTGAAGATTGGCTTTAAATATTGAAAATTCCTTTTTGAGTCATTGGTCATGCCTTTTAGCTTGAATAACACTCCAAAAAAATTCATGAGGATGGTGGATGATATTATTTTTCCATTCACTAATTCTTTTTAGGTCGTATATCTAGACGACATCCTCAAGTACAATAGAACGTGACATTAATATTTGCATCATATTGAATAGGTCCTCAACACCCTGCGACAACACAAGTTATACACCAATATAGAGAAGTACTCATTTGGCATGGAAATAATTTAGTATCTGGGATATATCATGGATGAACATGGTGTGAATGTGGATCCAAACAAGATCCAATCCATTTGCAACTAGTCGGCCCCTACGACTCTCATGTAGCTTCACAGCTTCCTAGGCCTTGCCAATTTCTATCACAGATTTGTGTTGGGATTTTATCATATTGCTTAGTCCCTTATCTAGGTGAATAAAGGAGGATATAATGCCAATTTTTTTTGGTACAAGTCACAGCAACAATCATTTGAGGATCTAAAGAAACACTTATGTTCGACACTCGTCCTTACCTTACTAGATTTGCAACAACCCTTTGAAATAGAGAAATGCTTTAGACTATGCTATTGGTGCAGTCCTCACTCAGCGTGGCCATCCAGTGGCATATCATAGTGAGACACTCTTAGATGCAATCCAAAAATACCCTACCTATGATAAGGAAGTGTATTCCATTATCCAAGCTTGCCGCCAATGGAAGCATTACATTCTCGACAAAGAGACAATTGTTCACGTTGATCACAAGGCCTTCTAGTTCATGCAAACACAACGGAATTTGCAAGATGATTTCCACCAAAAGTGGATAATTGCAACAGTTCCACCTAAACATCAAGTATAATAATGGAAACACCAATCGACTCTCTGATTGCCTCAGTCGACCTCCAGTGGCAGTCTTGATTAAAAATATTAACTATTGTGTCCATGAGACCTCTAGGTGGTCTCAACTATATGAAAATGATCCTGAGTTTTCTTCCACCTATCGAGCATTATGTGTAGGCGTACCGGTGGTAGAATTTCATCTCTAAGAAGGACTATTATTCCATTTGGGCCATGTATGTGTTCCTTCAAGTGAGTGTGCAAATATGATTTGGGAAGCACATTACATTCGGGTGGCAGGGCACTTTGGCATAGAAAAGACTGTAGCGGTATTGTAGAAGTATTTTTATTGGCCAAATATTATACAATATGTCAATAGGTATATCATATCATGAACTATATACACTATCATGAATGTTTCCATTAAGAAGCAAGGAATTCACACCACTTTTCCTACTCCCAATTAGCCTTGGGAGTCCATGTCCATGGGCTACATGTTAGGACTACCTTAAAAAATCATGGTAGTGATTGCGTGTTCAGTTACCATTTCTTCCTAAGGGGTGAGTACTGATCTAGATGGATGTTAGTGGCCATACACCTATTCCAAACACTCAAACCAATTTTCCAGTTTGACAAATTTTTAATGGATTTTAGTGTCCAAAACATCCAAGGCCATTTTGAGGCACTAAACGACATTTTCGGGAAATTCCATAAGCCATTCACAACTAAAGGAAATACTAAACATGCAAAATGGGTATTTCTTGACTAGACCTTTCCAATGGGATATCGAGCACCCTAAACAAAGATAATATGGAAAAATTATGCCCTCGAGAAGTTGATACCTCAACTAACCACCTCAGGATCCACAAACCTTTTTACAGTTCATATCCTAGGGTTAGTTTTTGATGTTTAGGTTTTTCTCCCTCATGTTTATGATAAAATATCCCTTCAACCTCTTGTAATCAACTTGTGATGAATGAGGATAGCAACCACATCTTTTCTCAAAGATATAACTACCGCCATTCTAGGTTCTTTTATTTTTCTATTATGTTTCAATCATTTAATAAAAATCTAAGTTTACTAT
Organism: Pseudotsuga menziesii; assembly: GCA_001517045.1. Lineage (NCBI taxonomy): Eukaryota > Viridiplantae > Streptophyta > Pinopsida > Pinales > Pinaceae > Pseudotsuga > Pseudotsuga menziesii. The sequence continues at coordinate 193,337 of LPNX011109716.1, forward strand.
ATCATCAATGTGTTCCTTGTAATATATCTGTGTATGAGATTATATATATATGCTCTTTCATTTCATTATCATAAAAATATGGATTAGAGTTTCCTTGTGACAAAGTGGTGTCACTCGCCCTACAAAACTGGGAAAGAGAGTTTCTTATTGGGTAAGCAATCAGTTGCATTGATGTCATCCTTAAATTACATGTTAGTTGGGGGATGGCATGATAAGTCTGTCAATCATCCTGTCACTAAGTAGGTTTTTTAGTTACTTGGTCAGGTAACTTGATCTCTCATGGGTGTATTTATATTTCCTTGTATTGCGAGGATTTTATCATCCATCCATAGACTAATCTATGGAATTTTCTTTAAAGAGGAAGATTTGACCCTTTCCTAAGAGGAAGACGAACCTGAACAATGATAGAGGGGAGAGTGGAATTAAGTTCTGGTTCATGGTCATGAATGTGATTTAAGGAGGAAACTAGAGAACAAAATTATTATTCATTATTCTATGGATCCATGTAGCAAAGTGGTATCAAATTACCCAACTGTTAGCTTGAGCCTGGGAATCATGACTTGTGTTGAAGACCCATGTGATGGAGTCTGTTCCCATAAGTGGTATGAATTGGCCTAATAGAGTAGCAAAGAATCTTGAATCCTTAGTTGCACGCTTGAGAATTCCTATTTCCTTGATGTTTAGTTAGCCTGTGTGTTGTTTCTTATAAATCCTATATGATAGGGTGGTCTATTGCATAGTGACCAAAGTGATTAATGGAGCCATTGGTTATGCACAACCAAGATTTGTAATCCTTGAAAACATAGCATGTAGGTGGATGATCCTGGGTTTGGGTGATCTTTCTACGCACACACTAGTATAGCACCTGGAAGAAGGTGACACTTGAGGGAACCTTGAGTAGTGAAGGGGTACCTTCTTGGTGTTGTGTGGGGCAGGTATTTTGGACCCCAAGCTATCCAAGTTTGCACAAGACGGTTGTGGTTCTAGAGGTAAGCCATAATTGATTGTGTGTCCTACTTGATTTGTTGTGATCCTTGAGAAGTGGATAACGTGTTGAACATTGAGTGGATTGAGATCCAATAGAGGTTGTACGACCTTCCAATGGAATAATGGGGTTTGGGTGGTATTTTATGCACACATTGTAATAGAACCTATGTGGTGTTGTGTGGGGTGGGTATTGTGAATCCAAAACTAATTGAGTTTTTGTGCGATTGATTGTTGGTATTGAGTACCAGATTGGTATAGAGCACGGATCTGGCTAAGAGACTAGCGAAGGATGAGACCTCCTGGTGGAATAGTGGGGTTTGGATGGCCTTTCTACGCACATAGTGGTATAACACCTGAAGGACGGTGACGCATGAGGGACCATTGAGCAGTAAAGGAGTATCTTCTTGGTGTTATGTGGGGTGAGTATTGTGAACCCCAAACTAACTGAGCCTATGTTAGGTTCTTTTAACTCTATGGTGAGTCACTAGTTTAGCATTTCCTCTCTAGTACTTGAAAATCTTGTTAACTTAGTAAAAGCTGGCTTGGGTTGAGAATTGAGTCTATGTGATTGTAGTAGCCTATAAAACCTGTTAGTTTTTCAACATTTAAGCTAGCATTATGTTAAGATCTTTTCACTGAGAGAATAATAAGCACAGCAATAGCATAAGCACATCACATGAGACAAGAGACACAAAGAGTTTTGATCGAGGAAACCATAAATGGATAAAACCCCACAACTTCCTCTAAGATAGTATCACCACAAGATGTGAAACCCAAAACAGTAAGATGACCTCCCAACATAGCAATAGCCTTTTGTCTTCTGTCAAGCCAAAGTATTTCCTTCTCCAAAGGTGTGCCACACTTGAGAGAGCAAGTGATGTATGTCACAAGTGATAAATAGAGAGACTCTCTCTCTCTATTTATATTCATCTGTTTGCTTGAATTGCCATTTCACATGTAGGCTCAAACTAATAATTACTACTTGAGCCTACACCTTAATTAGTGTATAATAACTCAAGTGCCCCGAAACTGTGGGGACTTACCTAATGACTTGATATGAATTGTTTACATTATTAATCCTCCTGATCGGAACATCGGGGTAAGACAACATGACTCAAATGCATAATAGAAACATCCCGGAATAAACATCGGGTTACAATACATGAAATACATAGAAGAATACATTCCGAAGTTACATATACATCAACACTCCCTCTTAACTAGGAAGGTATTCTTTCGACACAATTTTCAGCACTGGTCTTCTTCTCTGTATCAACTGGATGATCTCGTCTTCAAGTCATCTTCGTCTTCAAGTCATCTTCATCTTCAAGTCATCTGGATCTAGATCATCTCTCGATCTGGATCATCATAGTACGTCATCACTCGATCTGGATCATCATCACTGGACTGGATCTGGATCATCACTCGATCTAGATCACTACTGCTGGATCTGGATCATCACTCGATCTGGATCTCTCGGAGTCATCATAAATGGATCTGGATCATAGCTTGATCTGGATCTCCACTAGTCATCATCATGTGTGTACTATCTTGTCATAGGAATTTCTACAGAGCCAACCCTTTTTCATGCTGGTTGTAGGACTACTCTCATGTAGGTCTTCGCCCAGCACTTACATCTGACCTGCTCTTCAGAAAGGCATGCCCAACACTCACATATGATCATGCAGTGAACTACAATCACATCAAAAAGGCCTAGCACTCACATTCACCAAGATGATAGGCATAATCAACTACCATCTGTGAAATGGCTCTGCACTTACATTTGACATACTCGTCAGAATGGCACAGTACTCACATCCATTCAGGCTGGATCACATCCGCTCACAATGATGGGAGAGTTCTACACTTCCATCCAGGCTGGATCACATCCGCTCACAATGATGGAAGATTTTCTCACTTTCATCCAGGCTGGAACCATATCCACTCACAATGATGAAAGACTCTCATCCAGGCTGGATCACATCCACTCACAATGATGAGAGATTTGTACACTCACATCTGACCTGGTAGGAACTAAATCCTACACCCTCGTCAGAATGGCCCCCAGTCCCTGACTGAGCTACCTGGTAACTGACCAGGCGCCTCCACTCTCCCTGTGAGTGGCAGTTTCCCTTACATCTGTCCTACTCGACAGAATGGCCAGCACTCACATCTGTCATGGGAGGAACTTAATCCTTTAGCCATGACCAGAATGGCTCAGCCCTTACATCTGACCTACTCGTCAGAATGGCTCTTTCAATCCCTGACTGAGTGTTCCTGGTAACTGACCAGGTGCCTCCATTCCTCGAATGGCAATTAGCACTCATATCTGACATGGAAGGAACTAAATCCTCTCACCATGACAGAATGGCTCAGCCCTTACATCTGACCATGGAAGGAACCAATCCTCTCACCATGTCAGAATGGCTATGGGTCTCATCACTGTCTCTTGGAAGGAACCTCGATCTGGAGAACACCAAGTCTCTCTCTAAAGTACTCAAACTTCAGCCTAGCCAATGGCTTCGTCAATACATCAGCTATTTGTTCCTCCGTCGCAACATACAGGAGCTTCACTGCTCCTCTCTGCACCATATCCCTGATATAGTGATACTTGATCTCGATATGCTTCGACTTGTCATGGAACACTGGATTCTCTGACAACTTCACGCAACGTTGGTTGTCACAATGTATACAAGTAGCATCCAACTGGAGATCAAATATATCAGACAGTAGCTTCCACAGCCATACTGCCTCACAACTAGCTGAACAGGCTGCGACATACTCTGCTTCAGCTGTACCCAGTGCCACACAGGATTGCTTCCTGCTAAACCAAGAGGTCACACCTGATCCCATACTGAAGCAACATCCTGAAGTACTCTTCTTGTCGATGGCACTGCCTACCCAATCTGAATCAACATAACCCTCTAGGTTAATCTTCTGATTCGCATCGTACTTGATCCCATAATCAATTGTACCCTTTAGGTACCTCAGAATATGCTTTGCAGCAGTCAAGTGAACACTTCTCGGATCCGTCAGGTACTGGCTCAAGGTGTTCACAGCAAAGCAAATGTCTGGTCTCGTGTTCGTTAGGTACATCAATGACCCAATCATCTGACGATACATCATAGCATCAACTGAATCTGACGAAGCATCACTCAATAGCTTCAGGTTCGATGCCATGGGTGTAGCCAAAGCCTTGCAGTCCATCATCCCAAATCTCTTCAGGATCTCTACTGCATACTTCCCTTGCCCAAGGAAGATTCCATCTGTACTCTGCCACACCTCCATACCTAGAAAGTAATGCATCATCCCCAAGTCCTTCATCTCGAACTCAGCAGCAAGCTTTCTCTTTGTATCAGCAATCAACCCATCTGTACCTGTCACAAATAGATCATCTACATATAGTAGAAGCATCACTGGGTTGCCATCTTCAACCTTGTAGTAAAGGTTGGAATCTGCTTTACTTTTGGTAAAGCCCCAACTGGATAGAAAGCTATCAATCCTGCCGTACCAGGTCCTGGGTGCCCCGTTTCAAACCATACAGGGATTTCTTCAATCTGCACACATGAGACTCTCTGTCATGTGTCTCAAAACCGAGTGGTTGTTCTACATACACTTCCGCTTCTACTACACCATTCAAGAAAGCTGTCTTGACATCCATCTGGTGTATCTTCCACTTCATCACTGCAACTAAAGCAAGTACTGTTCTAATGGAAGTGTATCTGGCTACAGGTGCAAAAGTCTCTTCATAGTCTATTCCCTCTTTCTGAAAGAATCCTTGAGCTACAAATCTTGCCTTATACTTTTCAATGCTACCGTCCGCAGCATGCTTGATCTTGTAGATCCATTTGGAAGTGACAACTGACTTCCCTTTTGGTCTTGGGACAACATTCCAAACATCATTCTTCATGATCAATTGATATTCTTCGATCATAGCATCCTTCCATTCTTTATGATCTGCCGCTTCTTCATAACTGGAAGGTTCTTTGTCAATGAAATCACATAGTAAAGCTACATACCCAGAATTTGATCTGGTTCTTTTTCTTTCTCTGAGATTCTCTTCTGGAGCCCCATATCTTTCCGCACCTTGGATAAGTTCACGTATCCAAGCAGGTTTCCTCTTATGAGGATTCTTCTCCAGAGGTGGATCTACAGGTCTTTGTGGTTCCTTGAACTCTCGATCTTCTTCTTGAGCTTCTTCATTCATGAATGTATCACGGATCCTGGGTGCTTCTGCTTCTACTTATTTAGGTTCTTCAGTAGGTTTCTTTCTGGATTTGTTGTAGGATGTGCCTTCATCAAATGTCACATCCCTGCTGATGTCAATCTTCTTGTATCCTGGAAATTAGATTCTGTAAGCCTTTGAGCTTTCAGAGTATCCCACAAATATGCCCTTCTTTCCTGAAGGATCTAATTTTGTTCTCTTTTCTTTTGGAATATGTATGTACACTGGACAACTGAATATTCTGAGGTGGCTGACTTCTGGTTTCTTACCGGAGAAGACTTCTTCTGGAGTCCTTTTCTCGAGTACTCTATGTGGAGTACAGTTCTGTACATACACTGTTGTTCTGGCAGATTCATCCCAAATATTCATAGGTAGATCTTGATCATGAAGCATAGCTCTTGCTGCTTCCATGATAGTTCTGTTCTTCTGTTCTGCAACCCCATTCTGTTGTGGATTATAAGGAGTGGACAACTCCCTCTTAATCCCTGATTCTTTGCATAGCTCCTTGAATTCATTCGAAGTGAATTCTCCACCATTATCTGAACGGATGGTCTTGATCTTCTTTTCAGTATGGTTCTCGATCAAGGCTTTGAATTCCTTGAACTTGCTGAATACTTCATCTTTGTTCTTCATAAAATAAATCCATGTCTTTCTAGAAAAAGCATCAATAAAAGAAACATAGTATGCATACCCGCTAAGTGAGTTTGATGACATAGGACCGCATACATCGGAGTGGATGATTTCTAGAATGCTTTTGGCTTTGCTTTCACTGCTTGGAAATGTCTTCTTTGTATTCTTTCCTTTCGCACATCCTTTGCAAACTCCTTCATGTTTTACTTGAATTTATGGAAGACCTTCGACAACTTTACTTGCAATAGGTAGTGCTCTATAATGTACATGTGCAAGTCTTCTATGCCAAAGTTCATTTGGCTCTACTGTGTCATGGATCAAGGCTTGTTCTAGATGACCCTTCAATTTGTACAAGCCTCCTTCTTGTTCTCCAATTACTACCGCATCATCGATAGTATTTCCTTTTGGCCACATGATGACTTGACCATCTATGAATGCAACCCACATTCCTTTTGCATCCAAGGCTGAAATAGATAGAAGGTTCTTCTTGAGTCCT